>BLSH010316628.1:434616-465118 GCA_018402905.1 Glandirana rugosa
AGATAGAGATAATAACAGATGGAGACCGAGAGAAAAAGGAAGAATTGGGAAGATCCAGATTTACAGTCCTTCTAAGGTCCTCTTCTTCGTCAAGTTTTAGTGTGGTGGCCGTGAGAAGGAGATCCAGTTTTGTACCCAGGGTGAGGGCCAGTTCGGTGGCGTCATCCCTCGGCCGTGGGGGAGGGGGGAGTGCAGGATCCCTTTCCGGACTCTTAAGAACAACCCTTACATCCTGACCCCAAGGCCGCCCTTCTAGAGAGACGCTAAAGACAAAACCCTTTCACCGTTTACTTTCTCTTCCTGGCCTAGTACCTGCCTGAGTAATGTTTCCAGGCGCTGATCCGGTCCTTCTCTTTCATTTGCCACTTTCCCAAAACAGAAATCGCAGAGAGATCTTCCCGCCGGAACCCCAGTCCTACATTCCCAACAAGAATTCTCAGGCCTTTCCCTAGGACGTGAGGGGGGAGGGGGTGCCGGCTCCCTACTGCGGTGGCTTGACCGGGAGTGGGACCCATGTTTTGACCTAGAGGAAGAGTGCCGGTGGTGTGATTTTGAACTGCTTCTTCTCCTGGAATCTTCCTGACATTTAGACCTAGAAGGGTTAAGAAGGAAAAAGAGAGCCAGAGGTAGACAATAATAGAGATAGAGAGAGAAACAAACGTAAGACACAGGCACTTAAGAGCTCCTCTCCCCCTGTCCACAGGAATCACAATACCTGCTGTGAGAGGTTTGGCCATCAGGGGGCAGTGAGGCATCCATAGCAAACCTTGAATGTCTACAGAGAGAAAAAAGACAAAACATCAGCCTGCCACCCCCTTCTGAACAGTCACCCAGACCATTGATTGCCTACCTGAAGCTGTGGATCAGAGAGCCTGGGGAAGCTACCGCAACGCCCGTACGCATTCCCGAGACTCTACTGAACAACCATGACTTTTAAACACGGCGCCGCCGTGACGTCACACCAGCGCCGGAGACCAATCGTTCGCGCCCGAACGCACGCACCAAGCCTCAATCGCGCCGCATCTGCACATGCGCAGTGCGGCCGCGAGGACCGATGCTGGGACGCAGATCCAGCCAAAGCCCCAACCACCCCCGTGGTCGCATCCAGCATGGACGCTGCCAGGAAGAGTAGGGGCCACGGCCGAACCTGCGAGGAGAGGAAGCAAAGGAAGAAACAGGCAAGTGTCCTAACACAAATGACACACACTACTGCCATGTATAAAATATGCAAAAAGAAAAATGACTTACCAATCCCCTACGATCGTGGCGGACAGGGTGCTTGAAACATGCACACACACACCGGACTTTGCAGATAGGACAACCTGCTCACAGCAAGGCTATCGGCCATTGCGCACTCTTCAGGGGTCCTGACTTCAGCGCTACTCTGCATTACACTCCATACCCTTCCTTAGTGGGGCTTATCGGAGGAGAGCAACCCTGGCAAACTTGCCGGACACCGATCGTAGTGGGGACACCATAAGGTAGAGAACCGTCCAACCGGTCCTACGGAGGAGGACAAAAAAGGAACACGGTTGTTAGGGAGGAGCAAAGTTTTATGGGAGCAGAGTCCTATAGGGTAGTTATGGAGGCGGAGCCTACCCACACGTATGCTGCCATGGAGTCTGTCAGGAAATATTTTTTTGCCCTAACCTACCAGGGCATATTTTCAGTTTTTTTCTTTTTTTGTTGTAATCTATAAGTTAACCACTTCAGCCCGGGAAGGATTTCCCCCTTTAGGACCAGAACGCTTTTTGCGTTTTGGCACTGTGTCAATTTAACTGACAATTGCGCGTTCGTGCGAGGTTGCACCCAAACAAAATTTGTGTCCTTTTTTCCCCACAAATATAGCTTTCTTTTGGTGGTATTTGATCACCTCTGTGTCATTTCTGATCACCGCTATAAATAAAAAAAGAGCGACAATTTTGCAAAAAAAACTATTTTTCTTACTTTTTGCTAAAATACAAATCCAAAAAAAAATATGAAAAAATGTTTTCTTTCATCGGTTTTGACCGATATATACTCTTCCTCATATTTTTGGTAAAAAAAAAATCGCAATCGGCTTTTATTGATTGGTTTGAGCAAAATTTGCCGCATTTACGAACAATGAGAATTAATTTCTGGGTTTTTTTTTTTTTTTTTTAGCAGTACTGTGATATTGCGGCAGACATGTTGGAGCATTTTGACATTTTTTTGGGACCATTGGCATTAATACAGCGATCAGTGCTATGAAAATGCACTGATTACTGTGTAAATGCCATTGGCAGTGAAGGGGTTAACCTGGAGGGGGCGCGCTATGGGTTAACTGTGTACCCTCATTATGTTCTAACTGTATGGGGGCTGGACTGGCAGGGGGAGGGGAGTGATCACGGCTTCTATATACAGGAAGCCTTGGATCACAGTCCTTCCCCCTCTGTCAGAAAGGAGGCGTGCTCGTGCTCTCATTGTGTTCCGGGGGAGCGATTGCGGTTAGCCGGCGGAGATCGAGTCTGCCCTACTCGCTCCCTGCCCCCCCCCCGAACACAGTGAGTGCGCGAGTGCGCCTCCGACGGACGCTCACATTACTCGTTATTGCAGCCACCGTCAGGTGACGGCGTTTCGTGATAATGAACCACTTTGCCGCCGTCATGCTGCGGCGGGCGGGCGGCAAGTGGTTAAAACTTTCAATAAACTTAGATTGAACATAAAATGGTGGAGCAATAATCTACCAGACACATTTCCAAGTCTGCCGTTTGCACCTGTACAAAGTAATAAAACCTACACAACAAGTAGTAGTGAGCAGGTTAGTAGAGAACAATCTCAGATGAAAAGATGTGAGTTAGAATTCAGGGCAGAAGTCAGAACAGATTTGTGATGTTCTCAGTGTGAGCTATGAAACAGGAAATGGTGCTTACTAGAGTGCAGGAACCAGAACAGGATAAAAAGAGGGATGTGAAAATGTTAGCGGTGCTGTGGTAGAACAAACACAGGATGCAGAAAGCAAGGATTTAATTAAAGTGATTGTTGTACAGTATTCTGATGCATGTAAAGGTAATTATATCAAACCATAAGTATGGTTACTCTTCTACATAAATCCAGTGAAGAACAACCAGCAGTCAGCATTTAAAAATCAGATATAGCATGTTGTTCCCTGTAATGTTCAGTGGACAAAAAGCTATATTTAGCATACCATTATATATACTGTACATTCATTTACTACGATAGCTGCTTCTACCTTTGATTTTTTTTAACTGACGCACTTTCTAGTAGCAAAAGTATCTAAGGAAAGGAAGTCCTATACAGTGGCCAGACCATTTTTGAGGTTTTTAATTTTATAATTTTTTAGAGTTTGTAAAAGACCATATATTTTCTGAAGCCCTCTTTTTTTGTTTTGTTTTTTTTACACTTGAGTAGTGTCACCAGGAGAGGATAAACCCTTTGGTGACAGTATACATTCCAATTGTCGCAGGTCCTCTTTGAAGAAATCACAGAAAAAAAGTTGTGCTAATCATAAATAATGATAACATAAAACAATAAAGTGCAAAAATAGAAATGTATATCTAGATAAATGTCAATAGGTTCATAGAATAAAGTCCATAAAATAGAATCCGTGTGTTGAGAGCGAAGAGCGAATTGATATGCCACCACCGCCAAAATGGGGCAGGAAGACGTCACGTGTGACGAAACATGTCAGGCGGGACTACGTGCTGACGCCATCACTCCCCACGTGGCTCCGGAAGTGCGGGTGTATCGCATCGTGTTTGCTGGCAAACTTTTTACAGGCTGTTTTGATTTTACCTACATGTAAGTAGCCACTTTGCTTTGTTCTTAAATAAAATTGTACATACGATATCACACTATCTGGAGCCTTTTTTTCCCCATGTTAACTGTGGCTCCGGGGATGTTTGGATGCATTATTGAAAGTTAACACTTTTCTTGAAGATCCTCCCTTTTCATCTGCGTTTATCAGAGGTTCCATCTCTACCTTGTAGGGGTTATTCTGCCTGCCTGTATGACCATCCTAGATATAGGTGGCTCCGACTATCTCCGAGTGTTGGGTGACACAGAATATTTTTTGCGGTGGTGGAATATCAATTCGTCTTCACTCTCAACACGCGGATTCTATTTTATTCTATGAACTTATTGACATTTATCTAGATATACATTTCTATTTTTGCACTTTATTGTTTTATGTTATCATTGTTTATGATTATCGCAACTTTTTTTCTTTGATTATTTGCACTATCTTTATATCACATGGTAAGTCGCTGCAGAAGTTTTGAGCACTTATTTCTAGACACATCACTTTAACGCAGATATTTCTTTAGAATTCTTCGGAGACATTTCAAGGGTCTGGACACTTGGTGTTCCTTCAGTGCACTCTCCCCCCTCCCCGGCCACTGTGCCCATCACACTGAGAGGCGCATTGATTAGGAGTTTTGTACTAAGGGCGGGTGAAGCCTGGTGGGGAACTGAGAGATTAGTTCCCCATCAGGTCTGCTTTACTTTTGATTGATGGCGCATGGCAGTTGAAAGATCGATGGCCTCCATTCAGTTCAATAGCAACTTTTGTATCCACCCATTGCTGTTCGCCGTCAAAAGTAAAGCGGGCCTGAAGAGGGAAAAAGTCTCTCAGCTCCTATGTTTACATTTTGTTTTTGGTCTAGGAGTCTCCCAGCTGACAGCTGAATGGGGCAGGGATACAGTTCTGCAGGAGACTGTCACATACATGACAGATTCCCAGCACAGACATGCCCCACTCTTAGTAATGGCATCTCTCTCTGTACCCCAGCCCAGAGCTAGTCTTAAAGGACAAGTTCACCTTTCATAACATGTTACATGTTACACCCATATACATGTTACAAACGGACTGACCCCTGCACCCCCCACCCATCCCCCACTGTGACAGCTAGCAGGAATCCCCCCCCCCCCCCCCGCTAGCTGTTCAAATTTTTAAAAACGTGGCCGTGTGGGGCTCCGCCCACCCAGCCACATCACTCATACACAGGAGACCTGCATGGCATCAGAGATCTGCTGATCGCTGGTGCAATGCTTTACAGCAGGGATAAGCAATTAGCGGACTCCAGCTGTTGCAAAACTACAAGTCCCATCATGCCTCTGCCTCTGGGTGTCATGCCTGTGGCTGTCAGAGTCTTGCTACAACATCTGGAGGTCCGCTAATTGCATATCCCTGCTTTACAGGCCCCTGCAACAAAAAATAATAAATTCACACACATTTACCTGCAAAAAATGTGCATCTATTATTTTTTGTCAAAAGGTGAACATATCCAAGAATATATTTCTGCAATAGCGACAAATTTTAAAGCGGTAGTAGTAACTACCTGAATTTGAAGCACGTGTTGGTAATGTTACTGACGCTGGCGCAAATGCTTGTCTAAATGAGGTGCAGGTAGTTCTAAAGGGAAAGACAAAATAGTCATTCTAACCTTATTGAATTCCCCAAATTGTGTGTTACTACTGCCCCGTTACTGAAATTGGAGGCTTTTATACTACTACTGGCATATGATGCAGGAAGGGGATAGACAGAGCCAGGGACTAGGATGACCAGAGACCCAGTGGTTCAGACTTTCTGAGGTGTACTTAAGGGGATCGGAAGCAACTGGCAGGCACCTGCTGGTCATCCCTCTTCAGTTGTACCACATTTTGCTCTAATGTATGCTGTCTCTAGACCTGTGAGGAGGGGGAGAGCAGCTGCTCTCATGCACATCGCTAGATCGAGATTGGGGTCAGGTAAGTATAAGAGGGAGCTGCACTCAAAAGATGTTTTACATTAAGGCAGAGAATGCATTAAATTGGTTGTAAACTTCAGACATTAAATATGAACAATGCATATCCCTTTATAGTATTTAGAGAACGAAGTGTCATTTCTGTCTGTTGCTTTGTTCCTCTGCTATCTGCATGAGTGACTTCTGACAAGTTTTTCTGACACCAAGAGAAAACAGATGACAGGGGAGGGATCTCCAGCACACAACCTGCGATTGACAGCCTCAGCTCTGTTCCTGTGTTGTGTGTAAAGGGAGTGTGTGACTTTCCTTTAATCATCTCCCAGAGTTCTGCTCACTGAGCTCTGCAGTGTGTAATTTCAGCTCTCCGTCCCCTTTTTTCAGACCGCTCAGACAAGCTATATAAATTCTTGGATTTGAATGGATGTAGAGAAGAGAAGACTGCACATGAACAGGTATAACTTATTTAGGAGAATTAGTTTCATCTCTCTGCATCACCTGAGGCCAGTCACTTCACTAAGTATATGTAAGGGTTTAAACCCCTTTAAGGTAAAACCATTCTGCCTTTAGAGCCACACTAAGGCAGGGTTCACACCTATGCGAATTGAATGTGAATTTCACCGCATCCAATTCGCATGACAGGAGATTGTGACCAGCTCGCCATATAGCTGATTTACACATCTTCGTGGTGACTCTGGAGCTGCTTGCACAGGAGTTTTGTGCATCTTTGGCTCCGTTTCAGGGCCGAATTCAGCCAAAAATTTGCCCCTGATTCGTTCCTGAAATGCAGAACAGGGACTCACCAGATCCCTACTGTCAGCCGCTCCGCACGGAGGTGTGAGCCCAGCCTTAAGGTCATTTTGAAATGATTATTGGTTAAGAGCATCAAACACACAAATCACGTTTTGGGGGAAGCCCCCCCCCCTTCTACAGGCATTGTGCAGTAGATGTTATTAGAAACACAATGGAATTCTCTAATAGACCTATGTTGAAGCTTGATAAAGACTATCCCACTCCTAGAAATGCTATGAATGGCTGACTGAGTACACTGGCCTTTTCACTGTGGCTGCTATAATCCAAAACTGGAGACTTCTTTAGATTGCAACCCTTATTTAAAGCATATTGCCAAACCATTTCTTTTTTTTAGCTTTGAATAGAGTAGGGAAGGATTAGAACCCCTGTCACATTTGTACTGCTGTTTGCCATGTCTACAGATCCTGGTGACCATTCTCACCAAGACAGAAAATCAAAATCAATGTTGTGTCTGGGACAGGAAGTGAAGTGAAATCTCCCAAACTGGGCACAGACAGCAAAAAATAAACCTACAGGGGTTTTAAACTTTCCTTACTTTATCCAAAATAAAATAAAATTAAATTTAAAAAAAAAATGGTAACAGCAAATTTACACTGTTATACAAGCTGTAAACTCACTACTTTACATTATAGCAAAGTGTCATTTCTTCAGTGTTGTCACATGAAAAGTTATAATAAAATATTTACACAAATGTGAGGGGTGTACTTACTTTGTGAGATACTGTATGTATTGCATTTATTATAGAGGTCTACACATCTGTCCAAAAAGAGGGTCAACAGAGGAGAAAAGAGGGACAGTCCCTCCAAATGAGGGACAGTTGGGGGGTATGCATACCACCCATGATAAGCATAAAACACTTTGTATATTGCTGGCTTAGACAAAGATCAAATCATATTTTAGGATGATTTTGTGTGTATATGGAACGCCATCGGCACACGCGCAGTGAAGAAACGGCCCGACTGGGCCGTTTCTTCACTAAGTGTGTCGTAAATGACGGCTCCCATGCACATGCACGGGAGTGACGTCAGCGCGGCTCCTGCCAATCACAGCGCTGGAGTCCGCGCTGTGATTGGTCGGCGCCCAGGATCCAGGAAGAAGACGGACTCTGCATTTCGCTGGTCACAGCGGTGCTCGGGGACCGCCGATACAGCGTCGATCTAAGGTAAGTATTTCATAATGAGCTAGTATGCGATGCATACTAGCTCATTATGCCTTTCTCTTGCAGGTGTTTTTTTTTTATTTTTACTTGACAACCACTTTAAAATGTAAATGATCAGCATATATATCTCCATGACCCACAAATAATTAATTTAGGTGTATATTCATGACATTCACCAAACATTCACTACAGGTGAATCTTGCTGGCGGATGTGTTTTAAATTACAGAGACTGATTCAGCTGCAGTGAATGATTGGTGTTTGTGACATCCACTGCTTAATAAATATGCTCATAAATGTCAATTCGTTTTCCTATGGTCCTAACAGGTAAACTATACATACCTACACAAATTCTTAGATGATGATATGACATTTTATGTTCTTTACAAGATGCAAAGCCTGTTTAACCAGTTGGCAAAGCATGTCATTTACAACCAAGGAGCTGAGATGAATAAAGTGTTTACTTAACTAAAAATAACATATTGGAAAGCCTACATTATATTGAAGATGGAAACAGTCATAAAGGTCTTAAAGAGAATCTGTCAGGATAAAAATGGAGGAGGATTTGTAAAATACATTACATTCAAAAAGCGCTGAGGAAATTTTAGCAACATGTGAGTCAGGTAGCCAGTGGAGGCTGGTGGTAAATCCTCGGGATCACGGCGGCTTCCGCCGTGCGTCTCCTGCCTCCTCCTCCTAGGCCAATTGGAATGCTTCTCCTTTTGGACAATTGGGAAAAGGGTCTCAGACCCGCTTCCTGATTGGCCAGGAGTAGAATCAATATTTATTTGCTATTGTCACACAAGTGGGTCGGCTCGGGGCACAGTGCTCCCCCCCCCAGCCCACCCTTTTTTGAAGCCTATTAGAGCCTTTGGCTCTAATCACGTGCTTTAAAAAAAAAACAGTTGGAATCCATGCGTCCAGTGCCTGGCATGTAGATTAGGGGGCCGGACGCATGGATGGGGGTGCGGGGCCCATGTGCCAATAATGGTCAGGTCGCCAATGCAGATAACTATCTTTTACAATAACAGAACTTTAAAGCCTCATTCACAAGTGGTGGTGGCTGGTGAAATTTTAGGATGGGGGGGCCAGACCCACCCTTCCTTTTGAGCCCTCCCCTTATAGATTTCACCCGTTATGTCAGGTGTATACAGCATCGACAGATAAGGGTATACAGCATCAGCAGATAAGGGTATACAGCATCAGCAGATAGGGGTATACAGCATCAGCAGATAGGGTATACAGCATCGGCAGATAAGGGTATACAGCATCAGCAGATAAGGGTATGCAGCATCGGCAGATAAGGGTATACAGCATCAGCAGATGGGGTATACAGCATCAGCAGATAGGGGTATACAGCATCACCAGATAGGGGTATACAGCATCACCAGATAGGGTATACAGCATCAGCAGATAGGGGTATACATCATCAGCAGATAAGGGTATACAGCATCACCAGATAGGGTATACAGCATCCACCCCCCCCCCCCCGGAGGGCAGTCGGGACATCAAAGTCCTGCACTTACCCCATTTAGGAAGCGGGCGGCAGCGGTTTCTAGCGAGTGGTAGCAAGCTTTGCTTCGGCGGCTTTGGCCATGCATCCCCCTCCTCCTGCAAGAAAAGCATCCAGTAGGAACGCCTGACTTCTCATCGGGAAATGGGTAACATACCCGCACTTCCTGATTGGCGGAGAGGCGATTCCATGTTAGAAAAGCAAATATTCATTCGCTTTTCTAACACACGTGAATGGGCTGCGAGCACTATGCTCTATCCTCGGAGTCCACTGTATTTTGAAGCCTATTAAATCCTTTGGCTCTAATGAGGTGCTTAAAAAAAACACCCCCGCTGCTGTAATTCATGTGGCCGGCATCCTGAAAGGGGCCGGACGCATGAATAGGGGGTGGCCGCGGCAGCCATGGATAGATTCATGCTATGCAAGAATCTATCCATTTAGCATAGGGGGTGGCGAGGATAGAGGGGGCGGCATCTGTGCGCCCTTAACCACTTGCTTACTGGGCACTTAAACCCCCCTCCTGCCCGGACCAATTTTCGGCTTTCAGCGCTGTCGCATTTTGAATGACAATTGCGAGGTCGTGCGACGCTGTACCCAAACAAAAATTTTTATCATTTTTTTCCCATAAATAGAGCTTTCTTTTGGTGGTATTTGATCACCTCTGCGGTTTTTATTTTTTGTGCTATAAACAAACAAAGAGCGACGATTTCGAAAAAAGAACAATATTTTTTACTTTTTGCTATAATACAAATCCAAAAAAAATTATAGAAAAAAAAAATTATTCATCGGGTTTGGCCGATATATATTCTTCTACATATTTTTGGTAAAAAAAAAAATGGCAATCGGCGTATATTGATTGGTTTGCGCAAAAGTTATTGTGTTTACAAACTATGGGAATTGATTTATGGCATTTTTTTTATTTTTTTTATTTTTTTTTACTAATAATGACGGCGATCTGCGATTTTTATTGGGACTTTTATATTGGAGTGGACATGTCGGACATTTTTGACACTTTTTTGGGACCAATGACATTTATAAAGCGATCAGAAATTTTAATATCCACTGATTACTCTATAAATGTCATTGGCAGTGAAGGGGTTAACACTAAGGGGGCAGTGAATGAGGTTAACTGTGTTCCCTCATTGCGTTCTAACTGTATGGGGTCTGGGCTGGCCGGGACACTGGGATCAGTAACAAGAGAACGGAGAACAGCAGTGTTTACATCAGCGGTTCCCCGTTCTGCAGCTCTGACAGGCGATTGCGGGTCACAAGCGGACATCGAGTCCACCTGACCCACGGGCATGCCCATGCAGCGTACGGCAGCCGCGCGAGTGCGCCGCCGCCTGTGAGTGCACGCCAGGAGCGTGCAAAAGGGACGACGTCCATGGACGTTGTCCCGGAAATGTAGATCCGCGCTGGAGCCGTACTTCGGCAATAGCGCAGATCTGGAGTGGTTAATGGATGGGCCGCCCCTGTGCATTTGGAGGCAGACTACAAATTTCTGCAGAAGGCTTAGCTGGGTTTCTGCAAACAGTTGTGGATGGGAAGCCTCCTACAAAGCAAAGAGAGTCTGACAGCGCCCGCAGCCATTTGTGGCTGTTTGCATGTAATCACACATGCAGTGATAATCCTGCTCAGTCTCCATTGTAGCTTGCAACTAAATGTTCATGTGAAAAACAAGCCCTCTGTAGTTATGGTATCATGGAGAAATTATTTTTCAAAGTTTACAACAGAAATCTCAGGTCATTTTTTCTTTTCAATGGAATCAGAAACTTGACCTGCCAAGCCATTTAAATGAACAAATTAGAAACCAATGGAAACCTGACTTCTGCCTCTCTGTTGTGATCTTTGAGGATGAGGACTTTACAGTTCATAGGGCTAAAGTTCAGTGAGAGCTTGTTTACTACTAGCTAAGAATATGTCAAATTTTTATGTTCGAAGTTTGGCACAGGTACACTTTAAATAAATACCAGGGAGTGCTTTCAGTTAGTATACACTCTGAGATGATTATCTGAATTTTAACATGTTTGCTCTCTCATATTTTCATGTTTGTGTTGTATTTGTGGGTTAACTGGCTGAACCAAACTAGTATAATTATCATGGAAAACTACTAAGCGGAAAGTATGGCCTGCACACGTGATTTGCACATATACCGTCCCAATGAAAACATGTTGACAAAATATTCATAGAAACAATTTCTATTTTCCAGTTGTATGAGAAAGTGAATGTACTACATAGAAATGACTTACTCTTTCAACTATTTGAACAGGCAGACATTAGATCTTCATTCAAATAGTGCCTGCAGATGAAGTGATATGTATTAATTCACAAAACCTAAATTAACAAAAATGCAGATTTGTCCTGTGGAAAAAATGAGTACACTCTTAGGCCTCTTTCACGCGGGCCATCCGATCAGGTCCACCTGTCAGTTTTTCAGACGGACCTGCTTGGTCTCTTCTATGGAGCGGCGGGTATCAGCAGACCTGTCCACCAAAAACAGACAGACGGGGGACCCATTCACCATCCGTATGGCGGATTGGATAGCATCGGATGGAAATGGATAGGCAGTCCATTTCTATCCGATAGCTCCGTAGACGAGAGCAGGGTGTGTCCGTGTCCGCTCTGCATTGTGGCGCGGACACGGACCTGTCATCCGTCTGCTCAGTGAGGATCAGTGTAGAAACCCCCCCCCCCCCCCCCGCCGAGCAAGCTGATCCCGCTTCTCAGAGGTGTCTGTGTGAAAGGAGCCTTACATTTCCCTCCACTACTAATCCATGAAATTACTATTAGGTATTCCAAATTATGTGCCAATGATTACTCCTCAGACATCCTTGGCCTCTCTCTCTCTCTCTATCCCTTTCTCTCTTTCTCTCTCGTTTATTTTTTATTTTATTTATTTTTTTACCAGTAATGGCAGCGATCAGCGACTTATAGCGGGACTGTGATATTGCTGCAGACAAATCTGACACCTAACTGAAACTTTTGATACTTTTTGGGGTGCAGTGACACTAATACAGTTATCGGTGCTAAAAAATATGCACGGTCACTGTACTAATGACACTGGCAGGGAAGGGGTTAACATCAGGGGCAATCAAAGGGTTAAATGTGTTACCTAGGAGTGTTTTCTAACTGTGGGGGATTTGCTTTGACTGGGAGAATGTAAAGTTCCATGTTCCTGCTTAGCAGGAACACAGGATCAGCACATTTCCCTCTCACAGAATGGCAATCTGCCTTGTTTACATAGGCAAACCGCCATTCTGCCTTTCTCCCGAACAATCAGCAGGTCCCGGCGGACATTGCGATCACTGGACCCGCTGATTGGCTCCTGCTGCGTCCAATCACAGCGATAGCTGGTCGCCAGGGCCAGCGTACCAGGTATGTGATCTAGCGCAGAGCGGCCATCCTGCCGCAGTATATCTATGGTGGGCGGTCGCTAAGTGGTTAATATAACTTTAACTCAATTACACATGCACTATTCTGAGATGTCTCTGACAATACAGTGTCTATTTACTAAACACATGTCATGATGCTTCCATTGATACAACTGAAAAAAAAAACCTTCCTAAATGATTTACAGGGATGGCCCATGGGGTCCAATGAGTAACAGAGGTTTGGTTGTTATAGCATCGTTAATGACTAGCCCTGGTGAGTTTGTATAATTACTGTGTAGGGATATTAGTGAGCTCCACAGGGACAGGGACAGATGTGAAAGGTGCATTGTTCTCTGCTTCACTGCCAAAGGTCTAGGTGTGATATAAATGAACAGAATGAATAACATGCTGGAATCCTTTGACTTGTGTTTCAGGTTTGCATGAGCATCACCATGATGTTAGGCCGGATTCTGGCTGCTGTACACACTGGCCGAATGTCGACCAGTTTCTGTTGAACCGGCCAATATTCGGCCCGTGTGCATCAGCCTTAGAGTGATACTAAACACACTGTTTCATTTACATTGTCCCTTCTGTTTCTGTATATGGATGATGGCACTGTAATTATTTTAATAAAAAAAAAAAAAGATATACAGATGTCACATGACCCAGATCTTTCCCAGCCTGTCTGCAGGGAAACATCAGCAGGAGGAGCTTCTAGTCCTCTGCTGCTGGTTACATGTTCAAAATAAAAAAACAGACTTTGGGATACAGAATAATAATAAATAATTATTATCAATAAGCTGTTTTAACCACTTCTAGACCGCTCACCGCATATATATTGCGCCAGGGCGGATCTATTGCGCGTAACAACGTACCTGTAAGTTGTTTTGTGCACAAGATACTGTGGGCACGCACGCGCATGATGCACGGAGGGGGAGCCAATCCGCGGGCCCAGCGGATCCGATGTCCACCGGCCATCCACGATTGCTCCATAGAGAGGCAGAGCGGGGATCTGCCTATGTAAACAAGGCAGATCACCGTTCTGACAGGGAAGTACACAGAGATCTTCTGTTCCTAGTAATCAGAAACAGTGATCTCTGTGTACTTCCTGTCAGTCCATCCCACACACAGTTAGAAAACACTGATCACTGTATTGCTGTCACTGGCTCCCAAAAAGTGTCACTTAGGGTCAGATTTGTCTGACCAATGTCGCAGTCCCTCTAAAATCGATGATCGCCGCCATTACCAGTAAAAACAATTTAAAAAAATGAAAAGTCCATAAATCTATTTCATAGTTTGTAGAGGCTATAACATTTACATTTTTTTTGTATATGTATTATAGCAGAAAGGAAAAAATATAGTTTTTTTTTTTTTAAATGTCGGTCTTTTTTTGTTTATAGCGCAAAAAATATAAACCGCAGAGGTGATCAAATACCACCATAAGAAAGCTCTATTTGTGGGAAAAAAAGGACGTCCATTTTGTTTGGGTACAACATCGCATGACCGTGCAATTATCAGTTAAAATAACGCAGTGCCGTATCGCAAAAAAATTGCCTGGTCATTAAGAGGAAAATTGTTATGCAAATATATATTTTATATCAAATCTTTATTATTATTTAGCAATAACATGGTGTGGGTGGATTTCTGCCTGTCACAGGTTGTGTCACGCCCCTCCAGTCTGTGTCTTAGAATTAAAGGGAGGTGAAGCCTCCATTAATCTACATGTAAAATCCCACCCCCATTAAGTTTAGCTGGTTAGTGGGCATGGAGGAGGGAGGGAGTGGGCTGTCATTTACCACTATGTACACACCCACATGTGTGAGTATAATTACATGGGCTGCTCAGATGTGATAGGGAGCATTGGTGTGTTCAGCCTATTGCATTGCCTGTGTGCGTGTATATATACAGGGCTGGCCCAAGACATTGTGCTGCCTGGGTCCAAGAATGAAATGCTTCCCCCCCCCCATCGGAAAAAAAAAATCACGCACACCAAAAGGCCCCCACATCCATTATTTTATATTATGATAATTAAAACTAAAATTAAATTTATCAGGAAGTCAGATTTACTTGCAACAGCACCTTGTCTATATGCAAAATGATATGACATACCTTTATGTTCAATTCCAAGGGGCGTACTAGGGCAGTATAGGGGCAGACTAGGGTAGTATATAGACAGGCTAGGGTAGTATAGGGGCAAGCTCAGGTAGTATATAGAGAGGCTAGATTAGTATATAGAAAGGCTAGGGCAGTATAAGGATGGGCTAGGGTAGTATATAGACAGGCTAGGGCAGTATAGGGATGGGCTAGGGTAGTATATAGACAGGCTAGGGCAGTATATAGACAGGCTAGAGCAGTATAGGGAAGGGCTAGGGTAGTATAGGGCAGGCAGAGCAGCCCAGGGGGCAGTTGTCATTATGACACACAAAACTGCTGTACAGGGAAAAAAAGGAGACTGAGAGGTGGCCTTGGTTTAATTTGCTGCCCCTCTCAAAGTGCTGCCTGGGTACAATGGACCCAATGGGACCGATTGTAGGGCCGGCCCTGTATATATATAAATATAAATATATATATATATATATATATATATATATATATATACAGTGGATATAAAAAGTATACACACCTCTGTTAAAATGTCAGATTCCTGTGATATAAAAAAATGAGACAAAGATAAATCATTTAAGAACCTTTTCCACCTTAATGTGACCTATAATTTGTACAACTCAGTTGAACAACAAACTGATATCTTTTGGGTGGAAGAAAGTAATAATAAAAAACTAAAATAATTTGGTTGCATAAGTGTGCACACCCTTAAAGTAATACTTTGTTGAAGCACCTTTTGATTTTATTACAGCACTCAGTTTTTTGGGTATGACACATCTTGACTTGGCAATATTTGCCCACTCTTCTTTCATATACACACACACATACACAGACAAACACACTCTTGTAAAAAAAATATTGACAAACATTTTAAAATGTATTAAAACATGGACAGTGTCAGCAGAGCAGTGGACACATCAGTAGGGCAGAGGTTGGTGTCAGTAGGGCAGTAGACGGTGTCAGTAGGTTTTTTTATTTTTATTATTTTATTTTTGTATCATTTATTTTTTACATTTTTTTTAGGAGCCCTGTTGGGGGACTACAGAGAAATGTCAGCAGGGGGAATCTGCGCCACAGGGGTGATTAGGGTGTACCCAGGCACACTCAGCACACCCCCCTGCGCATTCCTATGATAGGGAGAAAATGCTCAGCATAGAAAATTACTGAAAACTGAGCATGTGCAGCATTGCCACCACAGCTGCAAAATCCCTAGCCAAATTGGAGACATGAACAGAAGGGGGAGATAGAGAGCAGCAGGATCAACCAGGTTTTTTGCAGACTACAGAAAACGAATCTCATAGTGACTGAGTGAGTATGAACAGCATGTAATACAGCATTTATTGATCGTTTTTTATGATCTGGGTTTAGTGACACTTTAAGACTCTATTACATCATCCAAACTATATGAATCCCATCTTCAGCTTACTTCATATTACGACTGTTCAGAATTTATATTTGTTCTCTCTATTGAGACAATTCTCCTGAAGTTACTTCTAAAAAGTTATACGTTTGACAGAAGATAAAAGAAAATAAATAAACAGTATTTTATCATTTAACCACTTGACCTCCGGAAGGTTATACACTCTTCATGACCAGGGCAATTTTTGCTATTTAAAGCCTCGTACACACGATGCGACGGTCGTACGACCAGACGTCCAAAATCGTATGTCGGCTGTTGTGTCTCTCATACTGACGTGCACTAAGTGATCGTACGACCAAACCTAACATGGTGACGTGTTACAAGCATATAAAGAGGAAGTTCAGGTGAATGTGATTTGTGAATTAGGAACGTAAGTTTACATGAATGGACACTTCCGGGTGTTCCTGACTTCTGAGCATGCCTGTTTTGCACAGTACAACTTGTTGGACCAATTTTTCTGTACACACGGTACAACAGTCGTACGACCGCTTGTTGTACAACAAATGTTTTCTAGTCTGCTCATCCAACCTTTGTTGTACGACCGTCACACGTTGGCTGTTCTAATCGTGTGTACTAACAATTAGACAACAAGCTGTTGTACGACCGTTTTAGTACGACCGTCGCACCGTGTGTACGAGGCTTTACACTTGCTACTTTAATTGGCAATTGCATGGTCATGCAATGCTGTACACCAATTACATATACAGTATATCATTTTTTTCACACGAATAGAGCTTTCTTTTAGTAGTATTTGAGCAGCACCGGATTTTTTACTATATAAACCAAAAACGAGCAAAAATTTTGAATAAAGAACAATATTTTCTACTTTCTGTTATAAAACATATCCAATTAAAAATAAAAAAAAAACAAATTTCTTCATAAATTAAAGCCAAAATGTATTCTGCCACATGTCTTTGGTAATAAAAAATCTGGATAAGTGTATACTAATTGGTTTGTGTGAAAGTTATAGCATGTACAAACTATGGTATATACACTGGAATTTATGCAGCTATAGGCACTATAATGGAGGTGATCAGCGACTTATAGCGTGACTGTTATAGGGTGGCGGGCAATCAGCAGTGGTGTATCTAAGGTATGGCACATATGGCAAGTGCCATGGGTGCCATGGGGGGGGGGTGCAAAAAAGCCTGCCCTGGGTGCCACACATTGGGAGGGTGTTCAGTGAGTCAGTGGCATCGCTACTATGGCAGCCGCAGCGCGGCTGCTGCTTACACACTGTAGACCCGACCCAGCAGTGCCCGCGGGCGTGGACAAGAAAAGTGTCTGTGTTGTGTGTAATAAAAATTAATCTATATAACTCATTAAGAGCGAGCGCCACTCGGCGGAGCGCTCAGGGGACTCGCCACCTCTCTCCTCCTCCGCTCCGAGTCCTGACTGACATCATTCTTGGCCCCGCCAGGTGACTGCTGCACTTGTCAGACGAGGAGAAGAGAGAGGCAGTGAGTCCCGTGAGCACAGAGCGGCGCTCTTAATGAGGTATACAGCTGCAATTTTATTATAAAATACAGAGACACTTTTGCAGATGAGGCTGTACCCCCCTCCTCCACAGCCACCTCTGTACCCCCCCCTCCTTCACAGCCACCTCTATTCCCCATCTCCTCCACAGCCACCTCTGTACTCCCCCTACTCCACAGTAGGGGTGCAGAGCTGGGGGGGCTCTGTGTAACATGGAGGGGGTGCAGAGCTAGGGGGGTCTGTGTAACATGGAGGGGGTGCAGAGCTGGGGGGGTCTGTGTAACATGCTGGGGTCCAGAGCTGTGGGGGGGCTGTGTAATGTAAAGGGGTCCAGAGGTGGCTGGGGTTTCTGTAATGTAAAGGGTGCCAGGGGTTTGTGTAATGTAAAGGGGTACAGAGGTTCCAGGAGTTTTTGTAATGTAAAGGGGGCCAGAGGTGCCAGGTGGCTGTGTAAGGCAAAGGGGTCCAGAGGTGCCAGAGGACTGTGTAATGTAAAGGGGTTCAGACGTGCAGGGGGCTGTGTAATGTAAAAGGATCCAAGGTGCAGGGGGTGTGTAATGTAAAGGGGTCCAGACGTGCAGGGGGCTGTGTAATGTAAAGGGATCCAGAGGTGCAGAGGGCTGTGTAATGCAAAGGGATCCAGATGTGCAGGGGGGTGTGTAATGTAAAGGTTATCTGAAAGATGGGTTTAACCACTTCCTTACTGGGCACTTAAACCCCCCTCCTGCCCAGACCAATTTTCAGGTTTCAGCGCTGTCGCATTTTGAATAATTGCGCGGTCGTGCGGCGTTGTACCCAAATAAAATTGACGTCCTTTTTTCCCCACAAATAGAGCTTTCTTTTGGTGGTATTTGATCACCTCTGCGGTTTTTACTTTTTGCACTATAAACAAAAACAAGAGCGACAATTTTGAAAAAAGAACAATATTTTTTACTTTTTGCTCTAATAAATATCCAAAAATAAAAAATAAAAAAAAAATTATTCATTGGGTTTGGCCGATTTATATTCTTCTACATATTTTTGGTAAAAAAAATCGCAATCGGCGTTTATTGATTGGTTTGCGCAAAAGTTATCGCGTCTACAAACTATGGGAATTGATTTATGGCGTTTTTATTATTATTAATTTTTTTACTAGTAATGGCGGCGATCTGCGATTTTTATCGGGACTTTGATATTGGGGCGGACATGTCGGTCATTTTTGACACTTTTTTGGGACCAATGACATTTATTCAGCGATCAGAAATTTAAATGTCCACTGATTACTGTATAAATGTCATTGGCAGTGAAGGGGTTAACCTGCAGGGGGCAGTGAAGGGGTTAACAATGTTCCCTGGGTGTGTTCTAACTGTGGGGGGGCGGGGTTGGCCGGGACATAACAGATCTAACTGATCCCAGTGACAGGGATCAGTAGATCTGTTTGTCCTCTCACAGAATGGGGAGCCGCCGTGTTTACATTGGCGGTTCCCCGTTCTACAGCTCTGTAGGCGATCGCGGGTCAGGAGCGGACATCGAGTCCGCCCGACCCGTGGGCACGCCCACGCAGCGTGCCGCCCAGTGCGCGCAGGGGGCGTGTAAAGGGGCGGACGTCCATGGACGTCCACCCGGATTTTCAGATCCGCGCTGTAGACGTCTTTCGTCTATAGCGCGGATCTCTAGTAGTTAAAATGTTTTGACAGTGGTGTTGTTTCAGTGCTTGCCATAGGCGCCATTTTCACTAGATACGCCTCTGGCTAACAGACACTGACGTCGCTAATGACGCTAATATAGTGATTAGTGATAATACTGTACACTGACACTGTACTAATGACACTGGCTGGGAAGGGGTGAATATCTAGGGGCAATCAAGGGGTTAACTGTAATGTATGTAATATGTGCTGCTTTTACCTACTAATCTGGGTGTTTTTTCTCCCTGCTGTTCAGGGAGAAGAAACAGCCAGATCACTGTTCATTGTACACAGAGTCGTGTGTGTTTGTAAACACAGAACGCTCTGTGTGATTGGACACAGCCGATCAGCTGGTTTCAGCAAATCGTTGACTGAAACCTGATGCCAAACTCATGCTGTATCCAATCACAGCATGGGTCGGCAGGGGGAGCACCCCAAACCCAGAAGCAAGCTGCCATTTACATTGCTGAGCTTGCATCTTCCTCCTACTTGGAGTATATACCCTATGAGCAGCCTAAAGGAGGCTAAAAATACCTTCACAGGGGAATTAAGGCCTTGTGTGTTATGGGAAGCTATTCTAAACGTAGCATTGTTTGGGTAGTCAGCCATTGGGGCAATGTCGGGAGACTACTTTTATGAAAAATGTCTGCCGGGAGCGAGACCTTGGGCCATACAAGGTAGGCCGATGGGGTGATTGGGAAAGATAATTGACCTCTGATTCTCCGCAAGTGTTCCTGGAGAAAAAAATACATACCATGAAAGAGAAAAGTTAAGTTAAAAAAGAAAAAGGAAAATGAGGGGGGGAGATAAGGAAGAGTAAGAGAGGGGCTTGAGATGGGATGCATCTCGATAACCCCACCCGCAGGATGGGACCTGGCTAATCCTGCAGGAGACCTCATAATGGAAAAGGTCTAATAACCAAAAAAAAGTGGTTATCGTCCCTGGGGCTCCATAGGGCTGATCGACCTCTGGTTGCGTCAGGAGGAGTGGCATGGGGTGGTCGCTCCAGCCCTGGGACCCCCTCTCCATCTCTTAAAGTGGAGATCCGTCTGGAAAGAAAAAAAATAAAAGTCAGCAGCTACACATACTGTAGCTGCTGACTTTTAATAATAGGACACTTACCTGTCCTGGAGCCCAGAGATGTCGGCACCCGCCGCCAATCTTCGGATCGGGGGTCGGGTGAAGCCGCATCCATTGTGGGTAAGGGAACCTGGACGTGTATCATTACAGCTTCACGCCGGGCACCTTACTGCGCATGCACGAGGCTCCGCTGCGCTCTGCTATTGGCCAGGCAGCCAGTAGCAAAGCGAGGAGGGAGCCTGGCTGCTGACGTCTGCGGCCGCGGCGGCCGGCCAGAGCTCCCGGATGTGTGGAAAAGCACACCTGTCTAAAGACAGGTGTCCTCTTCCCCCTCCCCCCCGAAAGGTGCCAAATGTGACACCTGAGGGGGGGAGGCATCCAACCAGCGGAAGTTCCACTTTTGGGTGGAACTCTGCTTTAAAGAGTCAAGGAACCATCCCTTTGGTTCAGTAGTTATTGATATATGTAACCAATTTCAAAATACAAACTAAAACATGGGCCCTACATAGTTAGGCAAAACAGTATTAGTCAATACCCCTTGATACAAACCAAGACAATAATTTTAGAACAACACAGCTGTAGCACGTGTGGGGGTAAAGGTGGGAGAGGGAAATTAGCTGTCAATTTGTTGTCTGTCACTTAAAAAGAGCCTTGTAAGGCCTGGGGTATAGGGAGGAAAGCACCACTGTAGATCCAAAAGGAAAGCGTCCACAGGGGGGAATCTGTCAGAGTTCAGGAAAATGAATCTGCCTCCAGAGTTCAAGGAGGGACGGAAACCCAGTGCCTTATCGATTGCTGTTTGTTCCAAAGTGGAAATAGGGGGCTGCCTGGGCCGGGGGATCCAATTCTTGGGAAATAATTCCAAGCTGCAGAAGGATTCTTCCCTGCCATGAAAAGTGGAGAAGCCATAAGATTTATTTTTGAATTTAAAATGCAGCTGGAACGGGAATGCCCACAAGTATTTTATGGCCTTTTGGGAAAGGATTGAAAGGAGTGATTTAAATGACCACCCTTTTTGATTGGTGGTGGGAGAAAAGTCTGCAAAGATTTGCACAGTGTGTCCTTGTATTGTGATATCTTCCAAGTGCCGTGATCTCTTCATAATCTCCTCTTTCACATAATGTTTGGGAGTTTTAAGTCATTTTCTAGCAAAAAAACCTGGTTTTAACTTGTAAATACTGACTTGCGAAAAGAGGCTCGGTCCTTAAGTGGTTAACCACTTAACGCAGATTGCCGTTTATAAACAGCAGCAGGTTGAAGTGGAAGTATCTGGGTATCAGTGGCGGCTCGTCCATAGGGGGCACCCATGCCCCCCCCCCCCTTGAAATTTGTGGAAAAAAAATAGGCCGACTCCTTTAAAAAAAAGCTCCCAGAGCTGATTGGACAGACTTTAAAGTGTGGCTGTGTGCGTCAGCAAGGTGCACACAGTCACATTGATTGGCTCTGGCCTCAGTCACTGTCCTCCTGCCAGTGACTGATTGGTCAGGCCGTGGTTGGCAGGGGCGGGACTGACGGACATACTGGGAGTGGCCAAACACGCCTGTGATTCTCTTTGTGTTTGGTTTCCCAAGTTCCAAACGACGGCTTCTGTGGATGGCCCGTGACCACCGACCGATGGATGGAGTAAGTGCTGGACATTTTATCTCTACTTCCTGGAGGATGGGGGAGTCTGTCAGTGCCGCAGACCCTGCGGCAGCGGTGGGGGGGAGAAGATCGCTGCAATGTACCCCACATGTGTTACTTACTGCAATATACCCCACCTATGTTACTTTCTGCTAATACACAACCTGTGTTGCTGTTAATACCCCACCTGTGATATTGGCTGCTAATACCCCACCTGTGATACTGGCTGCTGATACCCCACCTGTGATACTGGCTGCTATATATATATATACACCCCACCTGTGAATCTGGCTGCTATATATACACCACCTTTGATACTGAGCTGTATACTGTATCCTGTGATGCTGAGCTGTATACTGTATCCTGTGATGCTAAGCTGTATACTGTGTCCTGTGATTCTGAACTGTATACTGTGTCCTGTGATGCTGAACTGTATACTCTGTCCTGTGATGCCAAGCTGTATACTCCTAACACAATATGTGGAATACAGGGGACGGAGTATGTGGATTCTATAAGGGGTGGGGCTTATGAGAAGTAGGCGCCCCCACCCATCCTAAAACTTCACCAGCCGACACTGCTGGGTTTAGCCTGCAGCTACAGGCTATACCCTGGTGCTGTTTTTTAGAGCGGACGGTCTGGTGATAATGGCTGATCCGGCTTGGGAGCTGCTCGGCCGTTATCCCAGGTCGCAGGATAACGGTGGGGACCAGTATCGGCTGGTGAAGTTTTAGGATTGGGGGGCATCACAGGTGGGGTATATAGCAGTCAGTATTACAGGTGGGGTATATAGCAGCCAGTATCACAGGTGGGGTACATTGCAGCCACCCCCCCGCCACACTGCTGCCGCTTTCCAAGGGCTTGTGGCGGCACGCTCTGTGCCACAAGCCACACTTTAATTAAGTCTATTAGAGCCTACTGTTCTAATGAGATGCTTCATAGAACCCCCCGCTGCAGTAAATCATGCGGCCTGAGCCACAAAGGGGCTAGCCGCACGAATGGGGAGGGTCACGGGTGGCCATGGATAGCATCTATCCATTAGCATAGAGGGGGTGAGAGAAGAGAGGGGTGGCACCCGTGTGCCCTAATGGACTGGCCGCCACTGCACGGGAGGGAACATCCCCCCTCCTGTCGCCTTCCGCCACTCTTCTCCGCCCCCCCCCCTCCTGGGAGACCGGAGCGTGTGGTGTCCCGAACGAAGCCAAAATTGGGACGTATGTTTCCAGAAGTGATGTCACTTCTGGTTTGCTCAGCGGCCAATGGCGCCGGTTTTTAAAAAAAATACAGTATTCAGAATGGCCGTGCCTGTCACTGACTATTGCTGTCACAAGGGATGTTTACATTCCTTGTGAAGTTGTGACAGCAATAAACGTGATCAGATTTTTTCTTTTTAAAGGAACAGTATTTAAAATAAATAAAATAGTACAAAAAAAAAATTTTAAGTGCCCCCTTCCCCGCGAGCTCGCGCAGCAAAGGAAACATACGTAATCCGCGCCCGCATATGTAAACAGTGTTCAAATCACACATGTGAGGTATCGCCGCGATCGGCTGAGTGTGAGCAATAGTTGTAGCAAAAGACCTCCTCTGTAACTCTAACCTGGTAACCGTTAAAATTTTTTAAAGCATTGCTTATGGAGATTTTTAAGTTTGTCGCCATTCTGCGAGTGTGTGCAGTTTTCAACCATAACATGTATGGTATCTATTTACTCAGCGTAACATCCTCTTTCACAATATACAAAAAAATTGGGCTAACTTTACTGCTGTCTTATTTTTTAACTCAACATTTTTTATTTTTTTCCCAAAAAAAATCATGCTTGTAAGACTGCTGCTGCGCAAGGGTGCTCAAAAAATATACATAATGTTTGGGGGTTCTAAGTCATTTTCTAGAAAAAAAAAATGATTTTAACTTGTAAACAAACAAGTGTATAAAAAGGCTCCGGGGCTGAAGTGGTTAATCACAGCACATCTGTGCAATGTGATTAGCTGTGGCCAATCATAGCTACTCACAACAATCAGTTTCATTCAGTAAAAAATGGTTGCTTATACCAATAAAATTCATTGGTTTAAGCAATTATTATATGCATTTTTTTAAAAATAAAAATCCTGATCACAGATTAAATAATATCCCCTGATTTTGGTTCTTTTTACCAAAGCAATGTAGCAGAATACATTTTATCCTAAATTTATGAAGAAAGGTTATTTATTTGCAAAATGTTATAAGAGAAACAAAGAAAAATACTTTTTTTCAATAGTTTCAGTCTTTTATTATGTGTTTATTTAGCAAAAATACAAAAGAAAACAGTGGTGATTAAATACCATCAAAAGAAAGGTCTATTTCTGTAAAGAATGTAATATCGTTACAGCGTTGCATGACCGCACAATTGTCATTCAAAGTGCAACAGTTTTGAAAGCTGAGCATTTTCTTGAGCAGGAATGAGGTGAAGGTGCCCCGGTATTGAAGTGGTTAAAAAGGAGCCAAATAAGGATGTGATAATAAATAGTTTCATATGATCAATACCCATGAATAAAATATAATAAAATAATGGATAATGATATAAAATTCAATATCAGTGCCAACATTTCTAGATTTCTGCCAGGGGAGGGCAAAACTTTGAGCACAACTACTCCTGATCCCTGCACTCTGCACATCATATACTCATTACCTCTGCACTCTGCACATCATATACTCCTGACCTCTGCACATCCTATACTCCTTACTTCTGCACATAATATACTCCTTACGTTTGCACTCTGTACATCATATACTCCTGACCTCTGCACTCTATATACTCCTGACCTCTGCACTCTATATACTCCTGACCTCTGCACATCATACACTCCTTGCCTCTTCACTCTATGCATTATATACCCCTTACCTTTGCACATTATACACTCCTCCTGACCTCTGCACGCTATACACTCTACACATTATACTGTACACTCCTAACCAAGGTGTTAATTGTCTTTATGGTTTCTAATTATTTACACGGCGGCGTGTCAGTTCTCTGTCTGTATTATATGTTCAGAAAAGAATCAAGTACCCCAGGTGGAACTCGAACCCACAATCCCTGACTTAGAATGCCAGTGTCTTATCCGTTAGAGCACCGGGGCTTTGCTTGTGTTTTGTTTTGCTTTTTTGTTTTTTTTTGGGGGGGTGGGGGGTTATTAATTTGTGAACTGTACAATTAGTATACAACAAATTTTTATCTGAGATAAATCCATAGAATTAAATTATTCCAGGGCTTTCATGGACACCAGAGGTCGGTCAGTGTTATCGCCTGACTCTGCAGAAGTGAGGCCTTTTCAGAACCCTAAACCTTCTAATGATTCAGAGGAAGGTAAAAACCCCCCTTGTTCAGATTATTGCCGAAGAAGGAAAAATTCCAGTTCATCTCCCTGTACACTGCTCAGAATGTAGAGACAGGACCCCAATATCAAGGGCCCACAATCCAGAAGGCCATTTAGACATCTGATCTCAAACTCCACCCCTCCATTCTTTATCCTCTCTTCATCCTGGTATAAGAGACAGGCAAGATATCACCCCAGGTGGGACTCGAACCCACAATCCCTGGCAGAGGAGGCCAGTGCCTTATCCATTAGGCCACCGGGGCTTTGCTATCTAGCTAATCTCCATCTATCTATCACCCCCCCCCCCCCATATCTATCTTTTATCTATCTATGTACTTAATATCTATCTACATTTTATTTTTTATCTATCTATCTATCTATCTATCTATCTCTGACTCCTCAGAGGTGAGGCCTTTTCAGAGCCCTAAGCCTTATGATGATTCAGAGGAAGGCAAAAATACCCCTTGGTCAGATTATCTCCAAAAGGGGAAAAAAATCCTTCCTGACCCCATAAGGCGATTGGATCATCCCCAAATCATCAGTCTAGACTGTCCAGTTCATCTCCCTGTACACTGCTCAGAATGTAGAGATGGGATCCCCAACATCAAGGGGCCCACAATCTAGAAGGCCATTTAGAAAGAGGTCTGATCTCAAACTCCACCCCACCAGGGAGCAACCTATCCTAATCACTCCCAGAGTCACTGCTGCACACACAATTGGCAGGAAATGTGGAGGAGCAGCCGGCTATGGGGGAGGAGTCAAAATGGCATGCCTTGAACTATACTCACCTCCCCTCACACCCCCACCTCCCTTCCAGATCTTCAGCCATCTTGATTGACTAGCCATGAGGTCAGACTGAGCGCACCCTCAGTTCTCCTGCGTTCCTCTTGCCACCGCTTGTCTCCGGAGAGTTCCTGTCTCCTTCCTAGCTATGTAGTCAGAGTTGGTGCCCCCACACTTCCCCCAACTTGCCTAGGAAGGAGATGTCCACTTTTATCAGCTCTATGCACTTTCCTGAGACAAATGGTGATAAGAGGAATGCAGAGGGCATGCCCCCACTCCTCCTGCATTCCTCTTGCCGCCGCTTGTCTCAGGAGAGTACCTATCTAGCTATGTTGTCGAACAGCTGCAGGCGTAGAGGGTGCGCTCAGTCTGATCTCATGGGTGGTCAATCAAGAGGGCTGAAGATCTGGAACCTAGAAGACTGTGAGGTGAAGAGTTCAAGGGTGATGGGGGTGTGAGGGGAGTATAGTTCTACTTTAAGTGGTTCAAGCCCTTCCATTTAGCATTGTCCCCATATTGTCTGGGTGTGGGGACATTACAAGTCTGACTGCTTCACTTAAAGGAGTCATCGGTGCAGGAGTCATTGGTGCAGGAGTCATCGATGCCGATCCACCAATCCGGTGTACCCAAATTTTTTACAGCCACTTCTTTGTTGTTGCAGGAAACGTCTTTGCAGTTCTTTGGTCTTCATTGGCCATAAATTCCACTATCTTTATATTTAAATCTTCTGGTTCTTCGAGAACTATCACCAATAATAAAAAGAATTCCTTCAGACAAGTCCCCAGACCATGTGACTGTGCAGTGATCACAAAATCACAAATATGATAATTCTGTACAAAAAACACGTCTTAGATGCTGCGGAATAATCTCCCCTCCCCCAATATACATAGACCCCTCCATTATTCATATACTTACCGGCTGTGGTGTAAATGCTGTGGGTGACTTTCCTGTCTCCAGCTCGGCCCAGTCAATCTTCTCGAAAAATGGGTGCAGTCTGATGTCACGTACCATGTATGTCCGTGTTTCCTGGTCTCACCATAAGAGCTTTAAAGAAGAAAGAAATATAAGAAACACTGAGAGAACAATAACAATATGTGACCAATAGAACTCCACATTGTAATCTTTGATTCTGACAGTCACATATTTCAGCTTTCTTGATTTTGAATGTAAACCCACCACTATGTCATGATTGGATCGAGTTGTAGCATGGTACCTAGTATAGTACATAGTATTTGTGTCATGTTAGCTCTGGAAAACTAAAAAAGCAACTAAGGATATTTTGCAATAAATTGTTATGAAGAAGGTATAATAATGATCTTTCTATCAAATCTGCCTCTGCCATGATTTTTTTTTCTTCCACCGATGACAGCACCAGGAGAGTTCTATATGTTGTCTGTGTAAGGAAAGTTCTCAGAAATCGAATGTTCTGTATGTGCGATTGGCTTTTCAAAAAAAACACAGAGAACGTGAACTCAAGTCATACACAACCTCTGCAGTGGGGTATTAGGGGACACAAGGGCTGTTGCTTTCCCTACCCATCCTCTGTAATAGGATTTTCCTTTTTGTTGGTCAATTTCCTAAGACTCTTCTACTGCTGAAAGGACACAAGGGCTGCTGCTTTCCCTACCCATCCTCTGTAATAGGATTTTCCTTTTTGTTGGTGTATGTCTAAGACTCTTCTACTGCTAAAGGGACACAAGGGCTGCTGCTTTCCCTACCCATTTTCTGTAATAGGATTTTCCTTTTTGTTGGTATATTGTCTAAGACTCTTCTACTGATAAAAGGACACAAGGGCTGCTGCTTTCCCTACCCATCCTCTGTAATAGGATTTTTCTTTTTGTTAGCGTAATGTCTGACTCTTCTATTACTAAAGGGACACAAGGGCTGCTGCTTTCCTTATGACAACACTGAGACTGCTCGGGGGGCTATAAGTAAAGGCAGATCCTTCCAGTAAGCAGTCAGCATGATAAAAGTATTGCTATGACCCACATGAACGTGTGCCGGGAGGAATGTACAGTTGTGTGTTCTGTACTCCTAACAAGGTCTGTATAACCTGGAATGGGTTTTGTCTGTAAAGAGAAGGTAAAGCGTTGTGTATACTCACCATAACTATCAGTTCATTTAGGTAATGGTCCCCGTCTGTTGTAAAAATCAGGTTCTCGGTAAGGCCTGGCTTGGTAAAATTTCTTCTCTGGATTTCCTTGACCTGTCTGTAATGACACAGGCTGAGGGACATCTCATACACTATCACTTCCAAGGAGTAATAGTCCCCTGTGGTGTGGTATGGGCCACCTTCCATGACCTGTAGAAACATAAGGAGAGAAAAAAGGAGAGAACATTCCTAGGCCAGTCAGAGGACAGAGATGACTCCATGCTGACATATGTGATCTATGAAGCCTCCGAGGAGTCCTAAAATTGTGCTCAAAATACATCAAACTAAGTCAGAGCTTGTGACTGTTGGAGGTGGGGCTTAATACGTATATATTGTAAAAATTTTTGTTTTCTAAGTTTTGGATAGAGTACGGAAAGGTTGAGACCCCTGCCAGTTTACTTTTGCTGTCCGTGTACCATTGGGGGAATTTCCCTTCGCTTCCTGTCCCCGGGATTCAAGAGGAAGTCAAAAGAATTCTCCCAAAGTGAGGAAAACTCTTAGGATCTTGTCCCCAAACAGGTGTCACCATTGTAAGACTTTGCCTAAGACTATTCCTAACCCTATCCATTTAGGCTGCATTCACACATGGGCATTTTGAGCTTCACATTGTCTGAAGCTTGTTGCCCATAAAAATTCAGGAGCTTCTTTAAGACGATATGCTTCATGAAATGCAGTTTGCGACGATTGCAGCACAGTTGATCATGTGACAATCGTGGCAGAACCGCACCACGTTTTTAGGTGTGATTCAAATAAATGGCATCTGAAATGTGCATTGTGCGATTTGTCAGTCACACCTGGGCATTTGAAAGTCAGGATTCAAAACACTTGTGTGAATGAGGCCTTCTCTCTTCTTTATCCCGTAGCAAGTATCACAATTCAGTCTAATATCAGGATATCAGGAATCTTACCTCTGGGGCCATGTAATCGTGTGTACGCGCAACTCCTTTGATCCTATTGGTTGGAGTGACTCCGGCCACTGAGATACCAAAATCAGTGATTTTGATGTGACCGTCTCTGTCCAGTAGAACGTTCTCGGTTTTGATATTTCTGTGAAGAAAAGAAGTGAACAGTTAGCTCTGCATATCCCACATTATGTTAAAGAGAGAAAAGATACAAATATACATCTATACAAAGAAGAATGAAGATTGATGGGTACACATTGGCTTCTTTTATATCCGCCTACAGGAAGATCTCTGTTCCGGAGTTCCCAGCTCCACCCAACTGCCATATTCATCATGAAGAGGTCTCACTCCTCTTGCTGGATTTTATATAAATCCTCCATTAAGCAGAATATGGCATGAACAGGGAGACTTCTGCAGCAGATGGAAGGAGACAGCGCAACTGGGAAGTCTGGTGGAAAGTCTTCCTGATTCAATAAAACATACCATAAGCCAAGGGGTGATTGTTAGTCAGCTAATCTAATACTTACAGATGGACGACCCCGCGAGCATGGAGGTATTGCAGGCCACAAATAATCTCGGCAGTGAGACATCTGAAGGAGAAAGAAAAATATGAATTAGCATTCAGAATCATCACAGACCAATAAAAGGTAAAGATGAAGAGACTTCCCCCTATAGTACATAGGGGTGTGGATGGATGGGGCTCAGTGGGAGGGGCCTGGCTGTGTCACTGCCTGTTCTCAGGGGTCAGCCACCCCCGACTCCATCACAACCCTGTCATTCGACCTTATGATGTTGACCTCAAGTGGAGCTGAAGCCACTATCAGTTCCCGTAGATTCCTGCCACTCTGGAATTCCATGACAAGGAACAGATGAGTCTGTGTGATAAAGAGATAAAGGTTACATTAGAGACAAGTAAGATTTCACTTTGTGGAGGAATATAGAAAGGCAGGGGGTGCAGTACAGGAATAAGACAAAAAACCTGGGAGATAAAGACTTACCTCTGTTTCAATTGTTATATATAGATGAGTGCAGGGCTGGTCCAAGACATTGTGCTACCTGGGTCCAAGAATAAAATGCTGCCCCCCCCCCATAAAAAACCCATCCACCAAAAGGCCCCCCACATCCATTGTTTTATATTATGACAATTAAAACTAAGATAAAATTAGTAAGATTTACATGCAACAGTGGCGGTGGTGGGTTCAATCAGAAGTGGCGGTGGTGGGGGTTCAGACAAGGGCAGGAGTGGTGGGAGGGTGTGTTTAGACACAGGCAGAGGTGGTGGTGGGATTTAGACACGGGCAGGGATGGTGTGGAAGGTGTTAGACCAGGCAGGGGTGGTGTGGGAGGGTTAGATACAGGCAGGGGGTAGTGGGGGTGTGG
>BLSH010316628.1:473865-486233 GCA_018402905.1 Glandirana rugosa
CCCCCCCCCCCCCCCCACAGAATCCGGAAGAAGACGACAGAAGAAATGTTGTGTATGCTCCAGAGGAGGAGTCAGAAGAGATACCACGTATTATTGCCCCGACTGTTCCTCCCAACCTGGCCTGTGCATCAGACATTGTTTCAAAAATTATCATACACAAATCAGATATTAGTTCCCCATATAGACTATAGACTGCCATTTCCCCATTTCAAATACCTGTGTGGACCATTTACTTGCTACCACTGCACCTGGCCTGTTTATCGACAATGTCTTTGCCTGCCGTTTTAAACCACGTTTCTGACTTCCATGTGCACGACCTCAGCCTGTTAATCGACCATGTTTTTGCCTGCCACTTGGACTGATCTTTTGCCCTTATACTTTAGTACACAGGGGTCTCACATATGTGAGGGGTTCCAGAAAGCGTTCTGAGTAGAGAAAACCAGTGTTTGGTTTTCTATGTTCCCAGAACAGGGTCTGGTTTCCCAGAGGCTTCAAAGCGTTTGGGTGGGAGAAGCCTCTACCCATGTCCCCCTGGCCCTAAGCTTGATGGTCCTTCCTGCTGCCTGGACCAATACTTTGGCTGTGCTGACCATATTGATGCCTGTAATGGCCCAGGACTATCTGGACCATGTTTCTTCCTGCTGCCTGGACCAATACTTTGGCTGTGTTGACCATGTTGCTGCCTGTAATGACCCAGGACTTTCTGGACCATGTGTCTTCCTGCTGCCTGGACCAATAGTTTGGCTGTGCTGACAATATTGCTGCCTGTAATGATCCAGGACTTTATGGACCATGTTTCTTCCTGCTGCCTGGACCAATGCAATGGCTGTGCTGACAATATTGCTGCCTGCTGCCTGTACTGACTATGGACAGTGTTTCTGCCTTGACATCTCTGCCTGCTACCTGGACCAATGCTTTGGCTGTGCTGACAGTATTTCTGCCTGTACTAACTATGGACAATACTCCTGCCTGCTGCTTGAACGATTGCTTTTGCTGTCACTGACCACATCCCTGCCTGCTGCCTGGACTGATTCTCTCCTCTGTCTACCACTGCACTACTAAAACCACAGGTAATCTTTTGTTATTTGGTATGTACATGCTATGTGTTAGAAATATGAAGGCCCTTCAAAAATGTGATTGGTAGTCAGGAAATGGTATGAGTAATTTATGATCCTAGAATGCCTGGAGGTGCTACTTGGATGTTGGGCCTCTATATGGGGCCAGGCTGTGTAAAAGTCTCACACATGTGGTATTGCTATACTCAGGAGAAGTAGCAGAATGTATTTTGGGGTGTCATTTTTGCTATGTACATGCTGTGTGTTGGAAATATCTTTAAAAAAAAACACGGTTTAATTTTTTTCCCACATTTTCCAAAAACATCTGGAAAAAAATGAACCATTCAAAAGACTCATTATGCCTCATAGAGTATACGTTGGGCTGTTTGCTTTCCAAAATGGTGTAATTTTGTGGGCGATTCCATTGTCCTGGTGCTCCAGGGCCTTCAAAAGTGTTATAGAATCATTCAAAAGACTCATTATGCCTCACAGATTATACCTTGGGGTGTTAGATTTCCACAATGACGTAATTTTGTGGGTAATTCCATTGCTCCTGGTGCTCATCAGGAACCAGCCGTTTTTTGCTCAATGTATGATCACCTGTACTTGTTTTATAAGATGCACATTCCATTACCGTCATTCATATCTATCCTTTATTACTTGGATAGGGCCTCTGTCAACAGGTTTTTGTGTGTCTTAAAGGGTTTTTCATTGCTATACAAGTGTAGGGGAATGCAAGACCCGCTTGAAACAGGTCACTGCACTTCTCAATTTTGAACGATCTCCGATGTCTCGAACTGATGTTACGAACAAAAGCCCATAGTCGAGGACAGAAGTCTTAAAGCTATATTAAACCTTAAACAAAAAATGTAACATCTTGCAGCTTACTAATTCTTAGGCCCCTTTCACACGGGCACCTCTGCTAAGGAGAATCTGCTTGCTCAGCGGGGGATCTCCCCACTGAGCAGACGGATGACAGGTCCGTGTCCGTTCTGCTATGCAGAGTGGACACAGTCCCGCTCTCCTCTATGGAGCAATCGGATGGTAATGGACTGCCTGTCCATTTCCATCCAATCCACTGGACAGATGGGGAGTAGGACCCCCATCTATTTGTTTTTGGCAGACAGGATCAGATCGGAGCTCCTGGAGGGTCCAATCAGGTCCACCTGAAAAATTGACAGAAGGACCTGATCGGACAGCCAATGTAAGGGGTGCCTAAAATGTGGTGGCTGCATTTGTTTTCTTTTTTTTTTGTCTTTTTTCCCTGTTTTCACCTGGTGATCTGGCCAGTAACACACCTCCTGTATTACCCCCACTCTGGATGAAGGTGCAAAGGGGGCACCTTTGAACAGCAACATTGTCAGTCTGTGGGGAGGGGAGTATTAGATGTACTAGCAGATTTAGAAACACTAAACAAACTCCAGCTCACACTGCAGTCACACAAGCAGTTTTATTTTCTTTTAAAATAAATATTTTACATAAAAAAATAAAAGTTGATCATTGTAAGCACCCCTGTCAATGGAAAATGGTTTCTCCCAACACTGTTTTTATTTTCCAATAACATTTTTTATTGAAGTAAAATATTTTGAATATTACAAGCATATGACTCTGGCCGTTTTACATCATACAGTCAGATAAGTGTAGGTGTACATCATATTTCAAAACATGTACAGATTCATTTGAGTTGACATAACATACAATTAAGGTAACATAATGTATAATTAAGGTAACATCAATGTGAAGGGCATAATCTATGCAACTGTTGGATTGGTGTTCCTCCACCAGTCCAATAGTTCTTATTCGGCCTATCTGTTAGTAACCGGATAAGAGGCAAGTCTGGGAAGGCACCTGTGGTTAGGACTATCGCTAAATAATGGGGGGTAGGGGGAGGGAACCGGCTCGCGCCCATTGTCTCTACCCCATATTCCCCCTCTCATCAGATTATTTGCTGGAGGGGAGAATCGGGTAAGGGAAGGGGTAAGGTGGGAAGGGGGGAGTAAGAAGTTCACAAAGGAAAATAATTAGAAGAATCAAGAATCAAAGCGAGAGGGGGGATAGGTAGGTCAACCTACCACTGCCCTCTCCATTCAGTTTTGGTAAACTTTTAATTCCGCTTAGGCTGATAAGATCAACGTAAGATGGTATTTACTGGATACGCTCTATTGAGTGGTAGTAATCAGATATTCTGCTGAATCAAGTTCTGGAATGCTTGAGAGTTCCGAAAGGTTAGCCAAGCATCCCATATATCTGTGTATATGGATATTTTGTCTAGCAAGGTGTAAATTAGCTCCACCATTGTTCCTATTGGATTAAAGCAGTTGGCCCATTCTTTTATTGAAGGTGGGGATTTAGATCTCCAGTGTACAGGAAGGCACATCCTGGCAGCGTTGATCATGTGTATGGTAGTTGATTTGCGATACCATTTCTTGGGTATTTTCAAGAGATGGAGAAGATATTGTGCTGCTGTGAACTCTAATGGGAGGGAAGAGATCGTCACTGTGGTGTCATGTATTTTTCGCCAATATGGCTGGATCCGTGGGCATGCCCACCATATTTGGATGAAGGTTTCCCTCTCTGTTCCACATCTCCAGCAATCGGTCACTGACCGATGGGATAAATTTGTGGAGCAGGTCTGGGGTTTTGTACCATCTAATTTTAATTTTGTATCTGTTTTCCTGAGTGTGTACATTAAGAGAACCTTTGTGAATAAATGAATGAATACGGTCCCAGCTAGCTTCGTCCATTTCTCTGTCTAAGGTAGTTTCCCAGAATGATTGATCTGATCGCAAGAGTGTCTTTGTGTCTTCAAACACCAAAACATATAGTGCTGAAATCACATGGCTTTGGGGGGATGACCGAGAGCATAGTGATTCAAACATCGTAGCATTCCTAGTATGTCCTTCTCTATGAAATGGATGGTCAAAATAATGTTTTAGTTGCATGTTACTCCAAAAGGGGAATTTTTCTTTTCTTTTTTTTAACCACTTCCCGTCCGGAATATTGACAAATGACGGCTGGGCGGTGGCTTCGTTATCCTGACTGGGCGTCTATTGACATCCTCAGAATAACCAATGATCGCATGCTCGCGGGGGCGCACATTCCAAGGTAAGTTATGAGGATAGTGCAATGGCTATAGATGCTGGGCAAAATGGGAATTTAGCAGTACTAGACATTGCTGCTAGATCTCTCTGTCTTAGGAATTTATCTCTTCTAAAAAAAATGACTAGCTTGTGTGGCCATTATTCTGATAGAAAGTGTCTAGAGAGTCCTGGCAGGAAATCTGGGTTGCCTCTAATGTGGGTAATCGGGCACACTTTGTTCGATACCTTGTAGATTCTGCACGCTTTATCAAAAGTCTGGAGAGTCGCCCCAATAAGGGGGTGTGAGTAAAGACTGGTCTTAATATGTTCTTTGGGGAACCAAGGAACATCACATAATTCCGAATTCGACAGCGAGTACTCAAGCAGTACCCTACCTTTGCATTGAGAGTGTACTCTCCAGTCCACTACCCGAGCTAGATCAGTCGCCCAATAATAACATTGCAAGTCAGGAAGTCCGATGCCTCCTTTGGATTTCGGTAGCACCAGTTTTTCCCACCTTATTTGTGCTGTTTTATTGCCCCATAGAAAGGCCCTGCATATTCTTTTATAGTTTGTAAAGAAGGTTGGTGACAATCGTATTGGCAAGGCTTTCATCTTGTATAGAAGGCGTGGAAGAATCGTCATCTTTAAGATAGACGCTCTCCCAAACCAGGAAATATGAGGCGCCTTCCAGTGCTGAAGGTCTCGGAGTATATTTAGGAGTTCTGCTGCAAAGTTTCTATGGTGCAGTTCTGTAACGTCTATGCCCAGATAGGTTATAACATCAGCCTTCCACTGAAATGGGAAATTCACATGGCACTGTTTTACTAGCCTAGTTGGAAGCATGACATTCAGAGTGAAGGATTTGGGATAATTAATTTTCAAGTTGGATAGCTTGTTAAATTGCTCGATGCTCTTCAATAGATTGGGTATGGAAGTCAATGGGGAGGAGAGGAAGAGAAGGCATCATCCGCAAACGCTGCAATTTTAAATTCCCGTTTGTGTACTTTTATGCCTGAAATGTCCGGATTAGCCCTAATTCTTCCTAGCAGTGGTTCCAGCGTGAGAATATATAAGATGGGGGACATTGGACATCCCTGTCTTGTCTGGATGGAAAAGGCGATCAATAAGAGGCCATGCCATTAACCCTGACTCTAGCTGTTGGGTTAGAGTATAAAGATAGGATAAAGGCACACATTCGTGATCCAATTCCCAGGGCTTTCAAAACTTCTGCCATATAATACCAGGCCACTCGATCGAATGCCTTCTCCACATCCATCAATAGAAAAAACCCTCTTGTTTTGTAGTTGTGAGTCAATGGTGTATGTTTAACCACTTGTAGACCATGTCATGTAGAAACACGGCCACAAGGTGGACTCATTATTCTGGGAGGGCGTACTATAACGTTCTCCCAGAATGGCGCTCCCACGTGCCCCCTGGGGTGCGCACTCAGGAGTATCCGTGACCGGCGGGTCGCAGCGGCTCTTTACCATGTGATCGCTCTGTCAAATGACAGAGTGATCACATGTAAACAAGCCGGTGGATATCTGGCTTGTGTCACCCCTCTCTGCAATGCCCACAGTGCTGCTATGTGCCCATTAGGTGCCACTCATAGAGCCATCCATCCTCATCCATCATCCTCATTGATCCAGCCATCCTCATCCCCCATCCAGCCATCCTCATCCCTCCAGCCATCCTCATCCCTCATCCATCCAGTCATCCTCATCCCTCATCCATCCAGTCATCCTCATCCATCCAGTCATTCTCATCCCTCATCCATCCGTGCTCAGCCATCCCCATACATGCTCAGCCATCCCCGTCCGTGCTCAGTCATCCCCGTCCGTGTTCAGTCATCCCCGTCCATGCTCAGTCATCCCCGTCCATGCTCGGTCATCCCCATCTGTGCTCAGTCATCCCCGTCTCTGCTCAGTCATCCCTGTCCGTGCTCAGCCATCCCCATCCGTGCTCAGTCATCCCCATCCGTGCTCAGCCACCCCCTTCCATGCTCAGTCATCCCTGTCCATGCTCAGTCATCCCTGTCCATGCTCAGTCATCCCGATCCGTGAGACACATCCATGCCACTACACTGCCCATCACTGCCTCACAATAGTGTAATAGGCAGTCAAATTAGATTTGAAATTTATACCCTGACAGTGCTCCCTGAATGTTGGGCCTCTCTATGTGGCCATGCTGTGTAAAAGTTTCACACATGTGGTATCGCCATACTCGGGACGAGTAGCAGAATATATTTTGGGGTGTAATTTTTGCTAGGTACATGCTACGTGTTAGAAATATTGTATGAATGGACAACTTTGTGTAAAAAAAAAAAAAAAAAGCATTTTCATTTTCTTTCCCTATTTTCCAAAAACTAGTGGAAAAAATGACATGTTCAAAAGACACATTATGCCTCATAGAATATACATTCTGGCGTTTACTTTCCAAAATGGGGTGATTTTTTGGGCATTTCCATTGTTCTGGTGCTCCAGGACCTTTAAAAGTGCAAGAGGTAGTCAGGAAATGATGTGTGTAATTTATGCTCCCTGCATGTTCGGCCTCTGTATATAGCCAGGCTCTGTAAAAGTCTCACACATGGGGTATCGCCATACTCTGGAGGATGAGTAGAATGTGTTTTGGGGTGTAAATTGTGGTGTGCATATTCTGTGTGTGAGAAATAACCTATTAATATGTCAATTTTGTGAAAAAAAAAAGAAAAAAAAAATCTTCATTTTGCAAAGAATTGTGGGAAAAAATTACAACTTCAAAAAACTCATCATGCCTCTTACTAAATACTTTGGACTGTCTACTTTCCAAAAAGGGGTCATTTGGGGGGTAATTGTACTTTCCTGGCTTGTTAGGGTCTCAAGAAATGAGATAGGTTGTCAGTACATCAGGAGTGATCAATTTTCAGTGAATGGCACCATAGATTGTAGACTCTATCACTTTCACAAAGACCAAATTATATCCACTAATTTGTTTTTTTACCAAAGATATGTACCAGTATAAATTTTGTCCAAAATGTATGAAGAAAAATTACCAATTTGCAAAATTTTATATCAGAAACGAAGAAAATGCATTTTTTTTTTACAAAATTTGCGTTATTTTTTCAGTTATAGCGTAAAAAAATAAAAAACCCAGCGGTGATTAAATACCACCAAAAGAAAGCTCTATTTGTGTGAAAAAAAAAGGAAAAAAAATCATATGGGCACAGTGTAGTATGACTGAGTAATTGTCATTCAAAATGTGATAGAACTGAAAGCTGAAAATTGGTCTGGTTAGGAAGGGGGTTTAAGTGCCCAGTGGTCAAGTTTGTAGTATTATCCCAGGCCTCCCTGCCCGGGACAAAGCCCACTTGATATAAATCTACCAAAGTCGGTAGGTAGTTAGCTAGGCGTGTGGCCAGAATCTTGGCGAAAAGCTTAACATCCACATTAAGGAGTGAGATCAGACAATAATTTGCAACATTAGCTGGGTATTTATTTTCTTTGGGAATCACAGAAATGGAAACTTCCAACAGGTTAGGTGTCAGGGAGCAGTGGAGAGTGCATTAAATGCTTTGTGGAATGCAGGTGCCAGCAGTTCCGCAAAACGTTTGTAATATTGCGCCGGGAGCCCGTCCGGGTCCGGACATTTGCCTGGTTTTGTGGCTTTTAAAGCTGCTTTCCATTCCTCTATGGATAAAAGGGGCTTCTAAGAGTTTTTGAGTCTGCTCGGGTAAGAGCTTTAGGACTACGTTGTTTTAGAAAAGCCCTAATAAGGTGGGTACGTGTGCTGGGATCCAAAGGTGCCGAGTTGTTGGAGTTAAGATCATATCATTTACTGTAGAACATTTGGAACTGGGCAGCAATATCAGCATTTTGGACCTTACCCCCAGTATCCAACACGTGGTGTACTGTAGATGCTAGCTTCCATCGTTGCATGACCCTAGCCAGTAGTCTACCAGGCTTATTGCCTTGTTCGTAAAACATTTTTTGGGACAAAACATGTTGTTTCCTTACTTTTTTAAATAGTTCCTCTAGCAAGAGGACACTCCGTCAGGTCTTGTGCTACTTTAACCGTTAATGAACTTTTATGTTGGGCCTCAAGCTTATGTATTTTCTCTGAGAGGTCTTTGATCAAGGCTTGATGTGCTTTTTTCTTTCGTGCAGCTATCAAGAGTAAGTCACCCCTGATTACACATTTATGTGCTTTCCATTGTACTATGGGGTTCACATCTGGCGTGTCATTGTGATCAAAGTAGTCTTTAGTCGCTTATGTAACTGTGGACAAGTCACTAAGGTCAGTCAAGAGTAAAGCATCCATTCGCTATAGCTTAGTCACTATTTCCATTTTCGGGAAACATGAGCGTTAGCGTGATCGGGTGGTGGTCAGAGAGGACCATGTTCTCAATAGTGGTTTGGTGCAAATAGGTTAGGTCTGCTTGCTGTATAAACAGATAACCCAGTCTTGAATATCGGTTACGTGGATTAGAAAAGTAGGTATAATATCTCCCTTGTGGATGCATCATCCGCCAGGAGTTGTGCAGGGTCTTGTTTAACCCCTTCCACACAGCGCGCAGTATATTTACTGCAATATAAGCAGCGAGTAGCGGAGTGCCCGCTAGGGGGCACGCGCGCGCCCGCTGCACTCCGGAGGAGTGTGCCTGCAGCTCGGGCCAGCCGCGATGAGCGGCCACAGCAAAAAGAACGGGGAACCGCCAATGTAAACATGGCGGTTCCCTGCTCTGTCAGTGCGGGCATAGGAGATCTACTGATACCTGTCACTGGGACAGATCGCCGCCATTACTAGTAAAAAACAAAAAAAAAATTAAAACCCCAGAAATTAATTCTCATCATCATCCGTAAACACGGCAACAAACGGCGCAAACCAATTAATAAACGCAGATTACGATTTTTTTAACCAAAAATATGAGGAAGAATATAAATCGGGCAAAACCGCTGAAAAAAAAATGTTTTTTTATATTTTTTTTTTTGGATTTTTATTTTAGCAAAAAGTAAGAAAAACTTTTTTTTTTTGAAAATTGTCGCTCTTTTTTTGTTTATAGCGGTGATCAGAAATGACTCAGAGGTGATCAAATACCACCAAAAGAAAGCTCTATTTGTGGGGAAAAAAGGACGGAAATTTTGTTTGGGTATGTCGCACAACCGCGCAATTGTCAGTTAAAGCAACGCAGTGCCGAATCGCAAAAAGTGCTCTGGTCCTAAAGGGGGAAATCCTTCCGGGGGTGAAGTGGTTAAGCCCCACACATTAAGTGAAAATGCTTTAAGAGGTGCAGGAACTGGGCGATTTACGTTTGGTGTCATGATCGGAGGTTATTCCAAAATATGGGCTGACGCCCTTAGGTTTGAATAGAGAGAGTCAGTAGCAGGAGGGAGAGGAAGAGAAAAAAAAGTGTGGGGGGGGGGGGAGACCCCACACTAAATACAAAAGGTTGTAGAAGAGAAAGGCAAACAGGGGAGGGGGAAAGGATTCTAGTAAGAACCTAACCAATGGTCTTTAAATTAAGTTGTCCCTAGGGACAGGGGAGATCTAAATCCTGGTGCGGAAAGCCTCCACCCAGGAATTTGTCTCAGAAATCTATCAGAGGTGGCAATAGAGCCTGCTGGTCCACCTATGTAAACAGACTTGTGTTAAAACAAAAAACATGTTCCTATGACCCCTAGTGGTTAAATAAAAATCTTCATAGTGTGTATGTGTTCATAATTGAAAATCAAAAATAACAAAAAGTGCAACAAATGCGTAGCCTGTGCATATACTGTGAACTTCTCAAACCACATAAACTATGCCAGTAAAGTGCTTTGTGCGGTATTAGCTATATACAACTAAACATTAAAAGTGTCTATTGTTCACAATAATATTTACAGTATAATATAAAAAGTGTGCAGTGATCAATGTGCTTAAATTTCTATAATCCTCCTATCACTATGTAGCACAGTCCTTTCTGCAATCCTTTTTATAAACACAGATCCTGATCGTTGCAGCAGATATTCTATAACAGGTCCTGATGGTTTTTGCCAGGTGCTGAACGCGTGCAAATCACTCGTGCTCCCCCTTTGAACACCCCACTTACCGTACGGTGTCATCCCTGCATGGGTACAATGCATGAACGCCTGTCTGGTATCTCCTGGGGTCCACTGGGTGCACGGTCTGTCTCAGGTCTGAAGTCCTCAAATGATGTGTTCATACCTAGATGCAGAGGGGAAAGTGTAAAAAATGCCCATAGCGTAATTATTTTTAAAAAACCGGTAACTTTATTCTCTATTGCGGTTAAAAAATTTTTAAAATCCCAACAGTCACTTTAGGTCAAGAAATCACTCCTTCAATAGGAACGGCCCCTTGGTGTAGTTTAAGAAAGTCCTGCGTGAGAACCGCACCCATATGCATTTATGCTCTGTGGCTTCCCCCCAATGGGGAAGTTAATATATGTGGGGGGCAGAGCAATTCCAACACTCCAAGAGAACAAGGAAAAAAAAGAAAACATCCTGGGCAATTGCATGGTCCATCAGCATTAAAACACTTCAATATAACATAAAACATAAACTTGTGTCATTAACCCTGAGCATTCCCCTCCTCCTGAGGAAAGACACTTACGCAGGGAACTTATCTAGACATCCTGATCTACTTCTGTGGGATGACAGACATGTAGGTTAGCATATATATGAATATACACAACCATGTATAAACCCCTCTGCAGGTCCTCAAGTAGTTTATCTCCTCATGAGAGGCAAACATTTAAAAACGAATATTATAAGGTTAGGGTATTCCCTGAATTGTCTGTGGGAATAAGGAAACCTTGTCCACCATATTAAACCGATGGTTACCTCTATAGCAGTAGTTCTCAACTCCTGTCCTCAGGACCCACCAACAGGCCAGATTTTAAGTATTACCTTGGGGAGATGCAGACTAGAATACTGCAATCACTGAGCAGCAAATGATATCACATGTGATGTATTTCAGTTATCTTGCAAACCTGGCCTGTTGGTGGGTCCTGAGGACAGGAGTTGAGAACCACTGCTCTATAGCATACCAGGAAACTGCCTTTGTATAGAACGTTGAAAGATCTCTACTTAGTTGAAAATGTTCATTTTCTCCTCGACATCATGGGAATAACATGTCGGCTCCCCACAAAGCTATCTAGATGTTAAAGTGGGAGGTCACACCAGAGGAAGAAATAGAAAAGGCAATCGTGTTTCCAGTACCGATATTGTTGCAGTGGGTATCAAAAAAGTTTAATACCTTACATTTTTACTCTGTATTCCTTTGTTGTTGCAGGTGTATAAGTAAGAGTAAGATTAGGGGGGTTCAGGCATAAGGGGAAGGTGTGTTCACAGGTGAAGAAGTCCAGCCTCCTCCCAGGGTCTCAAGCTTAAGATGGGGGGACAGATATTGTCTATGGTCTTCCCTTGCGACTTATATGCCTACAGCACTTAGTGCATATGTAACCCAAGTTGAGACCCCAGATTATCTGGTTCCATCATCTGCAGGTCCGCTAAGCTGAGGAGCGGAGATTGCTGTGGGGGAAGAGTATCTGTGTTGGTAGAGGAACCAGGGAGCTCTGCCGTGTTGGCATGCGGCATTGTACTCCAGTTTGTGGCTTGAGATGCGGCCTGTGACGCAGCCTGCATCTCCTGTTGTGTGTGGAACATTGCCAGGATGGTCCGACTTGGCTGAGTCGACAAGTCCTCTTGTGCTCGGTTGGTGGAGGAGCTTTGCCCTGCCATCATCTCCAGTCCAGGACCCGAACTCTCCCACTGATTAAAGGCAAGTTGGAGTCAGTGAATGTCAGAGCTCCTGCTCTAAGCTGCCATTCCACTCTGGCACTAGACCACGCCCCTCTCCCAACACATGGTGCTAGGGGTACAGCGGTGACAAAGATTATGGCTGAGATTTGTTAGGGGTACAGAGGTATGCAAGAGGAATTTTAATGATAGTGGTAGAAAGGGGAAGTACAGTGGTGGCAGGGAACACATGGGTGGAATACGAGTGCAGGTGTGGGAGGATGTACAGTGTGCAGAGGTGTTGTGGGGAGGAACAGTCCTGGCAGCAATGCGTTGTTGAGTTCTCAGTCTCCTCCTTCCCTCTGCCAGCTGTCACCTCTGCCCCCACAAGCCCTCGTGCCCTATTCTCTACCACCCCAATTTAACACTCCAGAGGTACCTTCCGGCCACCGAGCATTCTCCCAATAACCCTCGAGACTGTAAGTGACTGAGGTTGAACGGAAATTAGTCACCCTCTC
>BLSH010316628.1:487117-504980 GCA_018402905.1 Glandirana rugosa
CATACATACACACACACATATACACACACACACACACATATATATATATATATATTATATATATATATACACACACACACACACATATACACACACACATACATACATATTCACACACACATGCATACCTTTTATATGTTTTAACCCCCTGATCACCCGGCGGTGACCTCAGTTACGTTTTAGCGTGCGTTAGGGTCAGCGTCAATCCCTGGCAGGGTCAGATTAGCACAGGTACTCTGACACGCACACATGCATCTAGATAGGTCAGTTAGTACTATATTATCTGAACAGATCAATATTAGCGTCCCCACTAGATTAGTGTTATGAAAAAAATGCGGCGTTAGTGGGATCAACCCAGATACCTGCTAGCACCTGCATTTAGCCGCTCCGCCCAGCCCAGCCCACCCAAGTGCAGGACGCATCACACATATCTGCAGTGTTCACAGAGATCACGCCGCCCGATGCCTGCGAAAGCTGACTGTAATTTTAGTAGCGACTTGAAACAGGCTCTGACAACCAGGTGCGCTTTTTTGCCTGTGAGTCACACTAGTGTACCGATAAATTTAGAGTCCAACATGCCAAATCCGAGGTACAGTAGTGAAGGGGCCTATGCGTTGCTGAGCATGACAGACGGGTAAGCCTCACTGTCAGATTCAGGCTCAGCATACGATCCCGTAGACAGCGGCGGTACCCTGTCAGATAGCTCTGACAACGGAGTTGTGGTCCCTGCTAAGGTCAGGCATACCCGATCCCATTCTGCTGTCACTGAGGAGCAAGAACCGCAGGGCTCTTGTATGGAGCAGAGAGCTAGTACTTGTGCTGCTACTCCTTCTGGTGAACTGGCAAGCACCAGCGGCCTAGTACATTCTGGTCGTACAACCAGCACTGCAGTAACACTTGGTGACATGGCGAGTCCCATAAGTGAAGTTCAAGCTGGTGTGGCTAGCATAAGTAGTCTCCCGCAGCCACGAAGAAGACAAAGACAGCCCTGCAGAGCCCATAGTGTCCTTCCCACTGAATATGCTAACCCTGATTGGCAACCCACCACTGATTCAGCGCCCGTACTTCTCCCATTTACTGGCCAACCCGGAATTCAGGTGAATACAGTTGATTTTAAGGCCATTGATTTTTATTTGCTGTTTTTCACTGAAGATCTCCATAGATCTATTGTGGACCAAAGCAATTTATATGCTGGTCAATATATTGCCGCTAATCCCCATTTGTCACTTGCCAGAGACTGGAAACCAATTACGGTTCATGAATTAAGTCCTTTGTTGGCCTTTCCCTCAACATAGGCATAACTAAAAAATCTGAGTTGCGATCATATTGGTCCACTGACCTAATTCACCATATGTCCGTGTTCTCTGCTTCCATGGCCAGGACACGATACAAGCAGATCCTGCGGTTTATGCAATTCAACGACAATGAACTTTGTGGTCCACAGGGTGACCCTGAATACGATCGGCTCCACAAAATTCGGCCCCTCGTAAACCATTTCAACCAAATATTTGCAGCACTGTTTATTCCTGACCAGGTTGTCTGCGTAGATTACATTTTCTGGCCGTCTTGCTTTCAGTTTCTCCCCAGCAAGCGTGCCAGATACAGGGTCAAGATGTAAAAGCTTAGTGACAGGGCCACAGGCTTTACATATACAGTATCTCACAAAATTAAGTGCACCACTCACATTTTTGTAAATATTTTATTCTATTTTATGTGACAACCCTGAAGAAATTACACTTTGCTACAATGTAAAGTAGTGAGTGTACAGCTTGTATAACAGTGTAAATTTGCTGTCCCCTCAAAATAACTCAACACACAGCCATTAATGTCTAAACCACTGGCAAACGTGAGTACACCCCTAAGTGAAAATGTCCAAATTGAGCCCAATTAGCCATTTTCCCTCCCCAGTGTCATGAGACGCATTAGTGTTACAAGGTTTCAGGTGTGAATGGGAAGCAGGTGTGATAAATTTGGTGTTATCGCTCTCACTCTCTCATATTGGTCACTGGAAGTTCAACATGGCACCTCAAGAACTCTCTGCAGATTTGAGAAAAAGAATTGTTGCCTAGGCTATAAGAAGATTGCTAAGACCCTGAAACTGAGCTGCAGCACGGTGGCCAAGACCATACAGCGGTTTAACAGGACAGGCTCCACTAAGAACAGGCCTCACCATGGTCGACCAAAGGAGTTGAGCGCACATGCACAGCGTCATATACAGAGGTTGTCTTTGGGAAATAGACATATGAGTGCTGCCAGCATTGCTGCAGAGGGGGTGGGGGGATCAGGCTGTCAGTGCTTAGACCATACGCTGAAGACTGCATCAAATTGGTCTGCATGACTGTCGTCCCAGAAGGAGGCCTCTTCTAAAGATGATGCACAAGAAAGTCCACAGTTTGCCGAAGACAAGCAGACTAAAGACATGGATTACTGGAACCATGCCCTGTGATCTGATGATAACAAGATAAACTTCTTTGGTTCAGATGGTGTCAAGCCTGTGTGGCAGCAACCAAGTGAGGAGTATAAAGACAAGTGTGTCTTGCCTACAGTCAAGCTTGGTATTGGGAGTGTCGTGGTCTGAGGCTGCTAAGTGCTGCCGACACTGGGGAACTACAGTTCATTGGGGGAACCATGAACGCCAACACTGTACTGCCAACTTCAGTAGTGTGACATACTGAAGCAGAGCATGATCCCCTCCCTTCGGGGACTGGGCAGCATTCTAACATGATAACAACCCCAAACACACCTCCAAGATGACCACTGCCTTGCTAAAGAAGCTTAGGGTAAAGGTGATGGACTGACCAAGCATGTCTCCAGAACTAAACCCTATTGAGCATCTGTGGGGCATCCTCAAACGGAAGGTGGAGGAGCGCAAGGTCTCTAACATCCACTAGCTCCATGATGTTGTCATGGAGGAGTGGAAGAGGACTCCATTGGCAACCTGTGAAGCTCTGATGAACTCCATGCCCAAGAGGGTTAAGGCAGTGCTGCAAAATAATGGAGGTCACACAAAATATTGACATTTTGGGCCCAATGTGGACATGTTCACTTAAGGGTGTGCTCACTTTTGTTGCCAGTGGGTTAGACATTAATGGCTGTGTGCTGAGTTATTCTGAGGGGAGAGCAAAATTACACTGTACACTCACTACTTTACATTGTAGCAAATTGTCATTTCTTCAGTGTTATCACATGAAAAGATAGAATAAAATATTTACAAAAATGTGAGGGGTGTACTCACTTTTGTGAGATACTGTAGTTTTATGGTTTATGAGGGAAAAGATAGTCACGTGGAGCCGGAAGGATGCCAAGACTGCATAGGCAGCACTGGGAAGATTGTGTGGGACTTGGTGTTATCCGTATTCGGAAAGGGGTACCATTTGTACGTGGACAATTACTACTCAATCGTGTCACTTTTTAGTCACTTGTTTGATCATCAAATTGGTGCATATGGCACCATGCGATTTAACAGCCAGGGTTTCCCCAACAGCTGGTAGAATTCTGACTTAGACGGGGGGAGAGAGCCTGCTTGAAAAGTGGTAATTTGCTTGCAGTGAAGTGGAGGGATACAAAGAATGTTTTCGTTCTTTCCTCCATTCACGCAGATACGACCGTCCAAATTACAACGGCGACTGGTGTTGTGGGGAAACCCCTCTGTGTCCACGAATATAACCTTAATATGGGCGGGGTGGACCTCAACGACCAGTTATTGGTGCCATATCTAATTGCCCGTAAGACCAGACGCAGGCACGAAAAAGTGTCTGTATACTTATTCCAATTGGCTATGCTAAACGCTTATGTGCTATACAAAGCATCAGGACGGACTAGATCTCTCCTTAAATTCCAGGAAGAGATCATCAGAGCCCTTCTGTTTCCAGATGGTTCTGCACCCCATGTTCCCAATCAAAATGCAGTGAGCCGGCTGCATGGACGGTATTTTTCACATGCCATCCCTGATACCCCTACCAACCGAGCCCCCCAAAAAAGATGGTGTGTCTGCCACCGACGCGGATGCAGGCGTGACACCCGTTATTATTGTCCCTCCTGTCCTGACCAGCCTGGTCTTTGCATAGGTGACTGTTTTGAGCGCTACCATACGCTAGTTGAGTATTAGCGTACAGTACAGCACTACACAGGAATAGGGCACACTGTCACATGGTCTCCAAAACGTGTCAGCGCATTTTTAGAGACCCTAACGTTACTGTTATTAAAAAAAATGTTAAAAAGTATAAAAACCATAAAAAATATAAAGTAATAAAAGCCAAACCAGTTGTAAGTTTCTTGTTTTTCTATCTCTATTTTCTCTTTCTATTGCTCTCTCTATTGCAGTGGTTCTCAACTCCGGTCCTCGGGACCCACCAACAGGCCAGATTTTAAGTATTACCTAGGGGAGATGCAGACTAGAATACTGCAATCACTGAGCAGCAAATGATATCACCTGTGATGTATTTCAGTTATCCTGCAAACCTGGCCTGTTGGGGGGTCCCGAGGACCGGAGTTGAGAACCACTGCTCTATTGTTAATGTTTTTTATGCATACCTGTAATGTTTTGTTATGGTTTTTAATCATGTTTTCTTTGCAGGTATGTAATGTTTTTATAATGTTTTATGTTTTCTTCTTAGCAGGAATGTAATTTTTTTATGCTGCTGTGCTTTATTAATCGTTTTTTGCTTTTCAGGTATGCCGTTCAGCTGCAGCACTGAGTTATTTATGGGGACAGCCACAGTGCTGTAGGAGGTGATTTCACCAACACAGGTAAAAAAGAGCATATATACCGAAGCATAGGGGCAGTGGGTGGAAATTGGGGCGGATTGCCCCTATGCTCTGGTATATATTTTTAAAAAGGGGCTATGCCCACCATTAGAAGTGGGTGGATGAAGGGCGGTTTTCTAATGGTGGGCATACTCACTAATTTTTTTTTTTTTATTTAACCCACTGGCTGCATGAAAAAAGAAAAGAACATTACAACATATGCCGAACAAAGACCAGCGACGTACTAGTATGATGGTGGTCTTTTCAGGCTATCCTGTCCCACCGGGGAATGCGAGAATGCAGCCGGTGGTTCCGCCAGCTGACCATAGAGCTGATCGAAGTCTAGAATGGCTCCAATCATCTCCTAAGATGAATGGCCTAAGAAACCGGAAACTACGACCATTTCGTGACTTCGGTTTCGCTGGATATAAACAGCGCCATTGGGAAATTGTGAAAGCATCTTATCACACCAATATTGGTGTGGTCAGATGCTTTAAAGCAGTGGTTCTCAACTCCTGTCCTCGGGACCCACTAACAGGCCAGATTTTAAGTATTACCTTGGGGAGATGCAGACTAGAATACTGCAATCATTGAGCAGCAAATTATATCACCTGTGATGCATTTCAGTTATCCTGCAAACCTGGCCTGTTAGTGGGTCCCGAGGACAGGAGTTGAGAACCACTGCTTTAAAGGCTGGGGAAAGATCTAGAGTCTAGTAGACCCCAACATTAAAAAAATAAATATGTGACACTATTTTTTATCATAGGAGATATTTAAAATTACAGTGATAACAATAAAAATGATGAAAAAAAAAGATGAAAGGGACAGTGTAAAAAGAAAATTAAAAGCAAAATGAATAATTAAAAAAAGCAATTTTTTCACAAAGGTGAACGCAAGCGTCGGTCTCATGTCGTATGTAAACAGCAATTTCACAAATGCATGTGAGGTATCACCGTAAACGTCAGATCATGGGCAGTAATTCTAGCAGTAGACCTCCTGTTAATCTAAAGTGGTAACCTGTAAAGGCTTTTAAAAATGTATATAGTTTGGCTGCGCTTCGCAGGTGTGTGTAATTTTTAAAATACGTCATGTTTGGTGTCTATGCACTCGGCATTAGATCATCTTTTATATTTCATCAAACATTTGGGCAATATAGTGTGTTTTTGTGCATTAAAGTGGTAGTAAACCCATCCATTTAACAGTTTAAAAAACAGTTACATTTCCGGCACGTGCCAGAAAGGGAACACTCCTATATATATATCCATACATACAGTACTGTGCAAAATGTAAATTGAGCGAACAGACTAAAAATATTTGGTGTGACTACCCTTTGGCTTCAAACCAGCATAAATTCTTACACTTGCACAAAGTCAGGCATTTTGTAGGATTAGAGTCAGGTGTACGATTAACCAATTCTACCAAGCATGTGATAATGATCATCAATCTCATATGTAGGTTGAAACACAGTTATTAACAGAAACAGCTGTGTAGGAGGCTTAAAACCAGATGAGGAATGGCCAAACTCTGCTTGTAAGGTGCGGTTGTGGAAGGCAGTTTCATGGCACAGATTTGCTGTTCAAGGAATCTAATGCAGCACATGAAAGACACATCATGCTTACTTCCCTTCAATATCAGAAGATGTCCAGCAGTGTCAGCAGCACTGAACTGGCAGAAACCAGTGAGACCCAGGTATACCCATCTACTGTCCAGAGAAGTCTGCCCAGAAATGGTCTTCATGGAAGAGTTGCAGCCAAAAAGCCATACCTCTGACATGGAAACAAGGCTAAGCGACTCAACTATGCAGGAAAACATTGGAACTGGGTTGCAGAAAAATGGCAGCAGGAGCTCTGGACTGATGGGTTTGTTTGCCAAATGGTTGAAATGAAGCATCTTGTCTCCTTGCAAGTTTGGGGCTGCATTTCTAGAAATGGAGTTGGAGATTTGGTTAGGATCAATCATTGAGTGTGTCTGGGATTACATGAAGAGACAGAAGGATTTGAGGCAGCCTACATCCACAGATCTGTGAAAAAGTGCAAAGGTGTGGCACAATAGTTTTTCTGTAAACTGTGTCGGTAAGTATTATATGTGTACTGTGTATAGTTGTGTACACTTATGACATAATCCGTGGCATTATGGATCTAATTATCACAATCATAGCATATAACAACAATCTATAAAAACATGTGCAAATAAGTCCAGATATTGCTGAATGTCTCCAGTTATTCAGTCTGACTTCATATAATAGTCCATGCACTATAATTTCCCAATACGATGCATAGGGGTGTGATGATGATGGATGCCTTAGTTTTCTTTTCACCCGTGCTCTTAACAGTAAAAATTCCCACTCACCAGACCCTCATGACCCCTTAGGCTGCAGGAGGTCATGTAGCGCTTTTGGAGCCGTAATTGTTCTGCCAACTGGACCTGGGTCTTCTCATTGGTTAGGCTGTGGGATAGGAGATTAAAAATCGAGATGCCTGCCTGGCACCAGGTGGCATTAGCGTGTGGGTATTCGGCTATTCCTCTGGCTACAGCATGCGTGCAGAGCCTCAATGCGAATGGGAAGCCTGATTGGGTGCTATGGACCCCAGAATTGCATGTACCTCTACGTCCGTTTCACTTGTTTAGCTTCTTCAGGAAGTGATGGGTATTCTTAATTTACAGCATTTTTTCACACCTGCCTAAAACCTTTGCACAGTAGTGTACACAGCAATAAAACAAAACGGGTGGGCTCTGTGAAGGATAAACATCTATACAGATGATGGATGTGGAGGAGGATAAAGAGCTTTTAGATAATATAAGGGCTATCGTGAAGGTCTGGGGAGGCAGAGCTGACCCATTTGTATGGTATGATGTGACTGGACAAAGAAGATGATTCTCAGTGTAAATGGCATAGCAGATGAATTGTGATAAACCTCATCAGAGTTTATATATATATATTTACATAATGTTAATTAGAACTTCTTTCTTGACTTCCACTTCTAATAAATTACATACTTTGAAATTTTGCATATAAACTATTGTAAATGATAGAGGGTAAGAGAGGCATATGTGTATGAATAGTTGTAATATTTTAGATGACTTAGAAGAAGAGCATATAAATCATATACCAATATGGTACACAGATTTCTCAGGAAGAACAGGATTATCCCAATTATATCATGTGTATTATGGTCCAACAGAAACAAATAACCAGATACATTGGGTGAATGTACAAGTAATATTTCCATGGTATTAAAAAAAATAGTTTTTTTTGGATTATCCAATGAAATTTTAAGTTTTTCAAGTTAAAAAAAATGTTGATAGTTGCTGTAAATTTATATATTATTACAAGCATGTACAGTATATAGATCAAAAGATTTAAAATGATGTATCAATACATTTTTTGATTATTGAAAATATTGTGTAATGCATTTTATTTTAATTAAGAATATGGACACAATGGTTCACACTCTTTCAACAGTTGAACAATCTCAATGCGGACTAAAAGAGTATTTAACCACTTCAGCCCCGGAAGGATTTCCCCCTTTAGGACCAGAGCCCTTTTTGCGATTCAGCACTGCGTCGCTTTAACTGAAAATTGCGCAGTCGTGCGGCGTTGTACCCAAACAAAATTTGCGTCCTTTTTTCCCACAAATAGAGCTTTCTTTTGGTGATATTTGATCACCGCTGCGTCATTACTGATCGCCGCTATAAACAAAAGAAGAGCGACAATTTTGCAAAAAAACCCAAATTTCTTACTTTTTACTAAAATACAAATCCAAAAAAAATATAAAAAAACATTTTCATCGGTTTTGGCCGATTTATATTCTTCCACATATTTGTGATAAAAAAAAAATCGCAATCGGCGTTTATTGGTTTGCGCAAAAGTGGTCACGTTTACGGATGATGAGAATTCATTTCTGGGGTTTTTATTTTTTACTAGTAATGGCGGCGATCTGCGATTTTTAGCGGTACTGCGATATTTCAGCGGACATGTCGGAACATTTTGACACTTTTTTGGGACCATTGGCATTTATACAGCGATCAGTGCTATAAAAATGCACTGATTACTGTGTAAATGCCATTGGCAGTGAAGGGGTTAACCTGCAGGGGGCACTCTAAGGGTTAACTGTGTTCCCTGGGCGTGTTCTAACTGTGGGGAGACTGCCCTAGCTGGGGAAGGGAAGCGATCACAGCTTCCATGTAGAGGAAGGCTGTGATCACAGCCCTTCCCCCTCTCACAGAACGGAGGTCCGTGTTTACTTACACGGACCTCCGTTCTTTCACTCCGGGGGGGGGGCATCGCGGGTGGCCGGCGTAGATCGAATCCACCGCACTCGCTCCCTGGCCCTCCCCGGACACAGTGAGCGCACGGGTGCGCCTCCAGCGGCGCGCGCACGCTCACTGGGCGCGATCTCGTAGCCGCCGTCATATGACGGCGATTTGCGCAGGAGCGCCACACTGTCGCCGTCAATTGCCGATCAGCGGTCGGCAAGCTGTTAAAAAACAGGTCCGGATTTAACTTAACTTTAAAAAGTTTTTTTGGGCAATGATGGACAAAAGAAAATATTTCTATAACTAATTGTGGTGCTGTATTATACTGTTGTAGCATCAGCTACTGATGTGAATGTACAAAATACAGTATATGTAAAGGGCTGCATAAATTGACAGTGCTATGTAAGTACCTGTAATAAATTAATACATATTGCAGCACTGTGAAAAAAAACAATATAGAGTTGTGATGAGTACTTCTTACATATTCATCAAACGCCTTTTTTTTCTTTTTTATCATTAATTAATCCAAGGCAAGGCAATAAAAAGCCTTGCATTCATTCATATAAATTAAAAAGTCTTCCTAAGAATGGCAGAGAGGCACTGAACCAGATACAATTTTGTTTTGGCAGCTGATGGAAAGTGATCTGGGCTACTATCAGAACACACTTTCTTGTAGCTTATGCTACAACACTTAAGGCTCATACATACTACAAGAAAATGGGGCAAACATTTTCATCTGAGGAACGATCGTACGATTTTCTGATAGTGTGTACACAACTTTCGACAGCCAATTCCAACCTTCCGAGCAAACATTTCCGAAAGGACAAACTCCAAAATTTCTCGAACAGAAATGATTTTTCGTACGAGAAAAAGCAGAAAAGACTGTGCATGGTCAGAAACAATAAACATTCTTTGTGGTACAAGAATTTTCATGCATTATTTCCTTCCTTGGTTCTGGCTTACTGTGAAACGAGGAAAATCAGACATTCGCCTGATTTTCTTATAGTGTGTACCCCACTTAAGATAGAGCATTGAAAGAGCTACATTAAATGATGCATGGAAACATTTCGTTTGGGACAGCTTGACTGAGGCTCTATAAAGTTTTTTTTTCAAAAAGTTCTAAAATATTAGGATTCTGTTTCTGCTAAATATTTTGGCTGCATTACCTCTTTCATACATGCTGTATAATATTGCCGTAGCGACTATCGTTAGTCTCAGGTAGAGTTAACAGATGTTGCTGCTAGTGTGTAAAGTTGTCTTTTGACTGTCACTTTCATAACTCTACAACATTCATATTGCTCATATTACTTTTAATTCACAATTCATCCCCCTCTTTAGCCACTTTCCATTTATAAACAGCCAAAAGTTGAAGTGATTCCACCTGTATTGAATAGTATTGTAATTTAACTGTCTGCCCACATGGTGTAAAGCGCTGTGCAAACTGTTGGCACTATATAAATCTTGAATAATAATAATTAGAGCTTCTATAGGGTCGCTGGATCACTTTTACAGGCAGAAAAAGGAGGGTCCTACGCTGCCTTTATCAGGTTTTCCCATCCAATTGGGGAGCCCAGTAAGAATGCAAACAGCTGCATCCCCCTCCTGGGACACAGTGAGAGGAAATGATGCGGTTCCTCTCACTGTGTGACATCAGAAACCAGAAGCAACAAGAATTTAGTCACTTCCAGTTTTGGACTCATGTAAACAAGCCGTTACAGATCTTTGTTTAATCAGATGCTTTGGGAGACCAGAAAAGAAATATAGGGTCTAATAGACCAGTCATAGCCAATGCTATCACAAGGTATTTGTGCACCCCTCAAGATAGCAATAAAGTAGGAGAAAGAATAAGGCATTTAAAAGAAGAATTTTACAAAACCACATACAATATATACTACAGGTTATACTAGCAGAGGCGCTGGCAGTGCTTGTGAGCACTGCCTTAACAACCCCTTTAAGGACCAAGCCTATTTCTGACACTTGTTGCTTACAAGTTAAAAATCTTTTTTTTTTGTTAGAAAATTACTCAGAACCCCCAAACATTATATATATTGTTTTAGCAAAGACTCTGGAGAACAAAATGGCAGTCGTTGCAATATTTTATGTCACGCGGGATTTGTGCAGCAGTCTTTCAAACGCAAAAAATACAATTCACTGAATTAAAAAAAACTAAACAGTAAAGTTAGCCAATTTTTGTATATTGTTAAAGATGAGGTTACGCCGAGTAAATAGGTACCTGACATGTTACGGTTTAAAATTGCACACACTCCAGGAATGGCGACAAACTATGGTACCTAAAAATCGGGCAATGCTTTAAACATTTTTAACAGTTACCGGTTTAGAGTTAGAGCAGTGTCTTGTACTAGAATTACTGCTCTCGCTCTGACAATCACAGCAATACCACACGTGTGATTTGAACATCGTTTACATTTTCAGGCACGACTTGCGTATGGGCTTTTTTGGTGCACGAGCATGGGGGGAACGCTCAATTTTTTTTCCCTCTTATTTTTTACATTGTCCCTTTTTTTAAAAAAAATCTGATCACTTTTACTTCTGTCACAAGGAATGTAAACATCCCTTATGACAATAGGCCGTGACAGGTACTCTTTATGGAGGGATCTGGAGTCTAAAAGACCCCAAATCCCTCCTTTGCACTTTGCAAAGTATTCAAAATGCCAAAATCAGCATTTTTGCATACTAGGAATTTTTGAAATCTCCCCCGTTGGCAGCCGAGTAAACCATAAGTGAAATTGTGACGTAGCTTCCGGGCTACTACATCGGAGACCCGATTGAAGCAGATTCCAGGTTTGTTCGGGACTCTGGCCAGCCAGCGGGTGTGCCGGCTGGTCGCTCGGGTCTCCCGGTGGGACAAGCGACCCAGGCAACGTGGCAGGAGGGGGGTCCCCTCCAGCTCCTTGTGATAACGAGCGAGCAGCTGCTGAGCCGCATCAGTTGTTATCACCAGAAAGCCAAACGGCAGCTCTTAAAATGGAACCAGGGCATCACCCCGCTACAACCACTCCCTCAAAATGACATACAGGTATGTTGTTTCGCGGGAAGTAGTTAAATGAAATTAAATGAAAAAGTAAAGCATGCAGAACAATAATTCTAGCACTATGCCTCCTGTGTAACTCTAACGTGTTAAACTGTAAAGGCTTTAAAAAGCATCTCCTACTGCGATATTTAGGTACTGCAGCTTTATACCGATTTTACAGCATGATAGGTTAGGTAAAATGTAAGAGATAATGTAGATACCTACCAAATGGGTATTATACTGTTTTTGTGCACTAAAGTTTTTTTTTTTCTCCATTTTTGCATTTAAAAAATGCCTACGCATTTTATTCTTCAGGGCCTCTGCTTAAAAAATATATAATGTTTGGGGGTTCTGTTCTAAGTAGTTTTATAGCAAACAAAAAAAATAGGGTTTTTTGACTTACCGTAAAAACCTTTTCTCTTTCGTTCATTGACGGACGCAGCCTCATATTCTTGACATGTGGGGATGTCCCAAAACAGTGTCACAACGAGGGGTGGGCAACAACAGTACCCAACAGAAGAGTTCTCCGGGAGGTGCCAGACACGCCTCACACCACCGCCTGTAAAACTTTGCGGCCAAAAGCAGCATCTGAGGACGCTGCAACATCAACACTGTAAAATTTTGAAAAAGTGTGCACCGAGGTCCAAGTGGCCGCCTTGCACACCTGAGAAACCGACGCCTGTCGGAAAGCCCAGGAAGTACTAATCACCCTGGTAGAGTGAGCCATGAATGGAAAGGGGGGCTCCTGGCCCTGGACAGCATACGCATGGGTCACCATCTGTCGTATCCAATGGGAAATAGTGGCCGACGAGGCCGCCATCACCTTGCACGGACCATCCACTGTGACAAAAAGCGCATCCGACCTCCGAAAAGAGGCCGTGGCCACCAGATACACCCACAGAGCCCTAACCACATCCAGGGAGTGCAAAGCAACCTCCTTAGGATGAGACGGGCGTGGACACAGCTAAGGGAGGACAATGTCCTCATTGATGTGAAAAGAAGAGACCACCTTCGGTAAGAAGGAAGGAGAAGGGCGCAAAACTGCCTTGTCCCTATGTAGGACCAAGTACAGGGACCTACAGGACAGGGCCATCAGCTCAGACACCCTCCTAGCGGATGTAATCGCCACCAGGAAGGCCACTTTCTGCGAAAGCAGCTGCAGGGAAATTTCCCTGATATTTTCGAAAGGCGGCTTCTGAAGCACTGAAAAGGACCAGATTAAGGTCCCAAGGTGCCAAAGGCGCCCGTATCTGGGGAGCTACATGACGAACCCCCTGGACAAAGGTACGAATCAATGAATGCGTCGCCAAATGATGCTGAAAAAGAATCGCCAGGACAGAAATCTGTCCCTTAAGCGTGCTCAATGCCAACTTGTGATCTAGGCCTTGCTGAAGGAAGGCCAGCACCCGAGCCACTGAAAAAGAATGGGGATTCCATCCCCCGCCTCACACCAGGCAATGTAAGCCTTCCAGATGCGGTGATAGATCTTACGCGAAGTGGCCTTACGCGCCTTGAGCATAGTGGGAATTACAGACTCAGAGTCCCCTATCTTTTAACACCTGGGACTCAATAGCCAGGCCGTTAAAGCCAGCGAGAGTAAAGCAGAGTGTAAGATGGGTCCCTGTGAAAGTAGGTCCTGGCGAAGCGGGAGCAGCCAGGGAACATCGGCCACCATCCGCATCACGTCGGCGTACCAAGGACGCCGAGGCCAATCTGGCGCTACCAGAATGGTTGGGATCTCTTCTGCCTCTATCCTGCGCAGTAGGCACGGGAGCAGCGAAAGCAGAGGGAAGGCATAGAGCAGTCGGTACAGAGACCACGGAGCCATGAGGGCATCCGCCGCATCTGCCAACGGATCCCTTGTTGTGCTCACGAAGGCCTGCACCTTCTGATTGAGCCGGGACGCCAGTAAGACCACGTCTGGCATGCCCCACTTTTGACAAATCTGGTGGAACACCTCCGGGTGCAGGGACCACTCTCCCTGATCCAGCCTCTGGCAACTGAGGTAGTCCGCCTGCCAATTTTAGACGCCCGGAATGTGAACGGCGGAGATTGCCGGCACGTGAAGCTCTGCCCACCTCAGAATGTGGGCTACTTTTGACGCCGCTGCCGTGCTCCTCGTTCCGCCCTGATGATTCACATAAGCCACAGCCGTGGCGTTGTCTGACTGAACCCGAACAAGACGACTGTGCAACCTCCCCGACCAGTGGGAGAGGCAAAGCCTGATCGCTCGAAGTTCCAGCACATTGATCGGGAGACGGGACTTCTCCAGGGACCAGCGACCTTGGGTCGACAACAGCCCCAGGACTCCCCGCAACCAAAGGGATAGGCTGGCATCTGTCGTGACCACCGTCCATTCCACGGACAGAAATGACTTCCCCAGCCCCAAGGCTGGGGCCCGCAGCCACCAGGTGAGAGAACATCGGGTCCGGTGATCCAACCTGATCACCCGATCCAGGGATAATGGAGACTTGTCCCACCGCAGCAGAATTGCCTGCTGCAGGGACCGGGTGTGACTGTGGGCATGCGGCACCACCTCGAAGGTGGAGGCCATCAGCCCCAAGACCCTCATGCAAAATCTGAGAGAGGACCACCGCTGGGATAGCAGGGGCTGTACCTCAACTTGGAGCGTCAACACCTTGGTGGCAGGGAGAAACACCTCGGCCCGCTCCGTGTCCAGAACCAAGCCCAGATATTTCATCCGGCGCTACGGAGTCAGTACTGACTTCGGAAGGTTGATCACCCAGCCGAAGTCCCGCAGGAAACTGAGGGTGATGGCCACACTGTCCCTCAAAGCTGAGGCTGACTCCGCCCGCAGGAGGAGGTCGTCGAGATATGCCACCACTGCTATGCCCCTCTGCCATAGCAGAGCCAGCACTGGGGCTAAGAGCGAACGGAAGAGCCACAAACTGGTAGTGGAGATCCACTACCGCAAAGCGCAGAAAGCGCTGGTGGCACGCACATATGGGCACGCGCAGATACGTGTCCTTGATGTCCAAGGAGGCCTAGAAGTCTCCCTGACGAAGTGCCACCACCACAGAGGAGACAGATTCCATTATGAATTTCCGCGCCCTCACAACAGAGGTTGAGAGCCTTCAGGTCCAGGACAGGCCTGACCAAATCTTTTTGTGGTTCCGAAAAAAGATGGGAATAAAAACCGTGGAAACGTTCCGCAGCGGGAACCGGAACAAGCACCCTGCGACGGAGCAGGACTTGCACGGCCCCAAACAGGGCCTGCCGTCGCCCCAGGGGAAGCCTCAGATTGGAGGCGAAGAACCTGTCCAGGGGATGGGTACGGAACTCTATCTTGTACCCAGACTAAACCACTTCACGCACCCAGATATCCGAGAGGTTCACCGGTCCGTGAATTGCAAGAGCCGTCCCCCCACCCAAACGACGGGCGGGGGCAACCCATCATGCGGAGGAGGACTTCTCCTCCGCTTTCTCGGTCTTACGCTGCCAGGGACGCTTCTGGCCCCCTGCGGAGGCCTTAGAGGGCTGAGAGACCTTATTCGAGGCACGAAAAAACCTCTTTTGAGTAGGGAAGGAAGGGCCCGTCCTACACCGGGGCTCCTTGCCCCTTCTGGGCTCCGGGAAGAACGTACTCTTCCCCCCAGTGTAATCTTTGATGATCTCATCCAGGGGAAGCCCCAAAAAGACGACCACCCTCAAACGGCAGGTCCTTCAGGCCCTTCTATGGCGCCTGGTCCCCCGACCAACATCTAAGCCACAGCAGATGTCCAATGATGACTGTGAACATGGACAGATCCGACAGCATAGGAGCCATGTCGAGGGCCGCATCGCAGAGGTACTTAAGACCCTGAATCAGCTAGTCCACTATCTGCACCGGTTCCGGAGGGGCCTGGAGAGTCACCAAAGCCTGGTGCACAATGGCCGTCCATTCCGTAAGTGCCTGTGCCACCAGCGCCGGCCTCATGGCCAACCTTGCGACCAGGAACATTGCCTTGGATACCGCCTCAGTCCTTCTATTGGCCGGGTCCTTAAAGGATGGAGAGCCCTCCATTGGAATAGTGGTCGCCTTGTTCAGACGGGACACGGGCAGGTCCACCGTTGGGGACTTCCACTTCTGCAACAGGGTATGCTCAAAAGGGATAACGCACAAAAATGTTTAGGCATGGCAAATGAACCCTGAGGTCGTTGCCACTCCTTGTAAACAAACTGATCAAGTTATGACAAATAAGGCAATACCTTAGGAGTCCGGGCCGGCCTATGCGACCCAAAAGCGTACGGCGCCCGTGTCACAGCCGGGCCCAGCTTCAGCGTCTCATGGACCGCCGAGACCAATGAGCCCACTCATGAGCTGCGGTGGCCCCCGAGGGCTCATCCTCATCATCAGAGGGGTCCCCGAGCTCGCCATGGCAACTCCAGGGGGTCCCCGACACCGCGGAGCCCCCCTCGGGCTCCGAGTCCTCACCACAGGACGGGGGAGGGGGTGGCTGTTTCCTCACCACCCCACGGTCACGGATCGGCTCCATCCGGGAGAAGAATTCTTCCAGGATGGCTGTCAATTTGTCCAGCGGAACCACAGGTCCCAGCGCTCCCTGATCCCCACCGCAGACACCTGGCTGGGAACCACCTGCCTCAGCCGCCATTGCACCACACCCCTGAAGACACCCACTGGCCAGACTGGACCGTGCGTCCCACACCACACCACCACCCTCAAGCTACCGCACTAGGGCCCCAGAGGCTCCCAGGAGGACTCACCACACCGATCCGGGTGCTGCTGCAGCTGCCTGTAACCACCCTGCTGCTGCACGTCCCCCATGTGTAGAATGGCTCTTTCGGCTCGATCCGGTGCCAAGAGAACCAGGACCGCCTGTTATGGAAATTTCTGGTTGTGACTATAAAAGATAGTTTTGCAATTGCAGGAACAGATCCACAGGACTCAATCTCTGTGTTTAAAATGTCCGTTCTGACAAAATGTATTATTACATGATATTTTATGCATAGATAAGAAAGGGGTGGTGTGAATTGTTATTAGAAACGAACAAATAGAAATATATTATTAAAAGCTAGCGAATAGAATAATTGCAAGAGTAAAACATAGAGGGGAGGGGGGAGTAGAGAGAGAGTGAGAGCTTCTAGGAGAAAGTGTATCTATGTGATAAGTGAAGGCCACAAAATACATTGCAGCAGCGTGAGCAAAATGGAGTTTCTTGTGCTTAAATGAACAATACAGTGAAAGTCCATGTCATTTCCCTCCTTTTGTTTATTTGACACCATTCTTTTCTGTCTTACATTCAGCCGATTGCCGGTAGCTCCTGCTACGTTGGCGCAGAGAGATGGCGTCCTGTTCAGCTCTCTCCTAGCTTTCTCAGAATAATGGGTTCATCAGGGCTGGTGGACCATCTATTTATACAGTGGGTGATCACACAGAGGCACAGCCTGATGAGGAAGTAAATAACAAGTATGAGAAACAGGAACATCACAATGTAAACACCTAATTTCTGTAACCATGTTGCTATGCCATATAAAAAAATCACCAAAACCTCCTAATCCCTTAAAGGGGTTCCATCCATCTTTAGCAATATCTCTGGCCTCATTCTGTAGTTCTCTTATCTTAGCAAGATGTCCTTTAATAATGTCCTGATTATCAGAAATGTATATACAACAGTCAGTGCGAACTACCTTACACATCCCACCTTGAGCAGTTTAGAGATAATTTAACGTTAATCTATGCTCTAATACTACTTTTTTAAGCTGAGCCATTTCGTTACTTAATAAACCTATATCAGTGGTAGTAAGGTTAATAATTTCATCTACAATTCTCACAGACAACAAGAAAAGAAACATCATTTTTATTTCAAA
>BLSH010316628.1:539797-554038 GCA_018402905.1 Glandirana rugosa
CCCCCCCCCCCCCCCCCCCCCGGAAAAGATCAAATTATATTTTTGCTAAAATGCCACAGTTACAATGCTATTGCAGCCAAGGCAGCAAATATACTCTCGTTGATCAAGACCCATACAATTGAAAAGCTCTATGGCATGTGGTTGTTGTGTGCTAGTGTGGGATTAAAGTAGACAGGTGGCAATATGCCTCCTTGCCGCCTGCCAAAAACAATCCATATGCTGACTGCTCTGTTGGGGTTAGGCTTTGTTGAAATATTAGAGGTCTAAACCCCCCTGATGTCTCACAGTTAAGGTAGAGAAAGGGACTGAGGATAGAGATTCCCCAGTCCCTTATTCTGCAGCCTCAGCTGCACTGGACAGTGAATGACTGGCAAATACACTGAGGCTTCCTGTTCATTCACAAACAGAAGCATAGTAAACATAGATCCCTGGCTGACTTCAGAATGTAAACAAAGGATCAGGGACATTAAAAACCATTAAAAAACATGTCACTGGGGTTCCCTCACAGGTTATACCATGCCCTTTGTGTCTGGTATGAATTTTGAAGGGTGACCCAACACCAAAAATGAAAGAAGAAGTGAGGTTCCTTCCAAAATCCATACCAGAACCTTATTTGAGCTTGCAGCCTGACTGGCCAGGAAGGAGGAGGAGTCCAATCTTGTGCCCCCTTCCTGAAACATACCAGGCCACATGCCCTCAACATGGGTGGTATTTTGACGAGAGGGGACACCCTACCCCTTTGTTTACTTTAGCAGCAGGCTCCAGGCAAGCAACGGGAAAGGTCAGGTCTTGGCAGCAGTGGGTTTTTTTGTGCGGTTCGGCAGCCATCGTTCAATGTGATTGATGTGAACCTGCATTGCTGGATGACGTGATTGACAATAGATGTACAAAGTGGGACATTTTTCTTTTTTTTTTTTTTCTTTTTTTTTTTAATAAAGGTCTTGTAAAAATTGTAGGTGCTTTAATTTCTAGGGGCATGTTTTTTTTTTGCGAATGAGTAGGGGTACTGTGCCCCTTAGTCTTTCGTGTGAGCAGACCGCTATCTGGGAGCCCCCTTATTGTTAAAGGGGGCATCCAGATTCCAATAAGACCCCGCCTGCAGATCACTGGGCCAGGGTTGTGAGGAAGAGGTCCTTGTCCTCATAAACAAGGGGACAAGGTGCTTTGCTGGGGCAGGGGTTGGGTTACCCTCTGACAAAGTACCCGCCCCCATGTTGAGGGCATGTGGCCTGGTATGGTTTGGAGGGGGGCACGCTCACCCCCCCCCTTTCCTGGCCTGCCAGGCTGCATGCTCAGATAAGAGTCTGGTATGCTTTTTTTTTATGTTTTCAATGTACCTGCTTGTTTGTATACAATCCGACAGTAAAGGCGAGTCACCGGTTGTAATGGAGCAGGCAGGTGTCGGCTCCTTAACAACTAGCTAGCCAGTGTAGAGAAGTTTGCTTATTTTCCAACCAAAATAGCGCACCATTCAAAAGAAAAATCGCATGCAGTATTTTAGGAATGTTTTTCAGTGAATGAACAATGTTTTTGAAAAATACCGCATGCGCAATTTTACCTCAATTTTTGGTACGGTATTTTTACCTTCATTTTTGGTACGTTATTTTACCGTACCAGTGGAATCTGCTTTTTTAAATTCCTCTGGGCCAGGACAGGAGGATTTCACATGAAACAAACACAAAACTGTTGCCGGACTGCAAGCTTGAATCAGCTGTATGCAGGTTGACCTTCCATTTGGTTCCTTTAAATTCACCCATCTGATGATACTTTCTTGTTGGTCACCAAGCCCTATTCCTTAGAAGCATGGTTTCCATACACGGCACTGACTATAGTCAACAATCATGAAACATCTGCATGCAATTTGGAATGAATATCATAATATTAGGCTTTATCTGCACTGTAAACTAGCAGTTCTGGATGCAGAATTGACCCAGGGAGAATAAATGAACTATTTGCATGGCTTCACCCACTATCCTAAAATAAGTAATAAATTCTGCATTTCTGGGTAAATTGCACCATGTCCGCTCTATGATAAAGGGCTCTTCTCTGCAGTCTTTGTCTTAGAAGAGAACAGAGTAGAAGTAAACTTCCACCATGAGCTACCAAATGGAACCATCTAGAGTAATCTACAACTGTAATCTCCAATGGATGCACAACGGCTTGTGCCTTCTTTATTGCAGGTACAAGAGATGGGCTGAACAACCCTGTTTTTTCAGGAGCAGTGATTTTAATGGTGCTTAAAGTGCAACAATAAAAATGAAAAATTCTTTTAAATATAGTGCCTGGGTAATACCCTTAGTCTGCCTGTAATGTGGCGCATCTGTAGCACGTATAGAACATGCTGCAGCAAAGATGACATTCAAATCACATTTAAATTGACACGCGGTTGCAATTGTACCCGGTTATTGAAAAGAAAAATAGCCCAGGTTTGTGGGCTTTGGCTGTTTGGTCGAGCCGCAATGACGTTATTATAGTAGCAGCCGGTGGAGTCGCGGCACGGCTCTCTCAATGGACGGCACGCTGCTACTATAATAAATATCTCCTAGACTGTGCACGTTTAGGAGACATTTACTGTGCCTACAGCAGGGCTTGACAAATTTGCCTTGAATCTAGGAGCCGGCTGAAAAAGTTAGGAGCCAGTTTTTTATAGCGTAGTGTGGGGTTGTCAGCGCCAGGGGTAAGACAAGTAATTTGCGCCCCCCTAACCCTAACTTACTCACAGCAGAGCAGCCAGTCAATAACTCCACCATTACATCAGGGTTATAGGCTGGCCAGAAAGAGTGACACTAAAAAATCTGTTATGGGGAAACTCCTTATTATGCCGAATGCAGCGTGACTGCGGCATGTAAAACACCCTCATCTGCTGCCTAATGGAGCTTAAAGGTGGCAAAAACATGTCTCTACTGCACATTATTACCACCCAACTTGCACATCTAAACAAAGCCTTAGTGACATTGTAAATAAAATACAAAAAAAAGGTGAAAAGTATTCCAGCGCTGCTGATCTTCTGCTGCCTCTTTGCAGCCACTTCCTGCCTACATGTGTGTCCCCCACAGTGACTTTTCATTGCTCTGGTGGGTTTCCGGTCACCATGAAATACTGGAGCCCAGCTGCACATAGAGTGGTAATTGTTGATGGTACACAGGGCTTTATCACAATTTTGTTGCTTAGAATAAAGGTCACGTTTCTCGCGGTGTGACATCATCTTTCATATTATACAAAAAAATAATGGGCTAACTTTACTGTTTAGTTTTTATTTATTCATTAAAAGTGTATTTTTTTCAAAAAATTGCGCTTGAAAGACCGCTGCGCAAATACCATGTGACATTAAATATTGCAGCAACCGCCATTTTATTCTCTAGGGTCTCTGCTAAAAAATAATATATAATGTTTGGGGGTTCCAAGTCATTTTCTAGCAGAAAACACTGGATCTTTAATTGTAAGCCACTAATGTGAGAGAGGGTTTAGTCTTTAAATGGTTAAACTTTCCTGATAACAGCCCGGGAGATAATTGCTTTGAAAGAAGAAGATACATTGTTGTTCCTTTATTCTTGTAACTCTCAACAACTAGAAGAAGATACATTGTTTGTTACTTTTCTTCATTCTAAGTAGACACAAATATCCCGGGAAGCCGGGCAGCCGGCCAAGTTTAACAGCTGTTCGATTAAGCAGAGAAGGCTCTCGCTGAATCTGACACGCTGTTTTAACATAGGGAGAGAAGGAACGGCTGACACTCGCCAGGACGCGATTTCTGGTCGCCATGGCGACCTGGCGCCTGGGGTTTGTCGAGGCCTGGCCTACAGGTAAGCCTTATTTTAGGCTTACCTGTAGGTACAAGTAAACTATGGGAACTTTACTACCACTTTAAACAGGCCCCACTTGATTAGATACATAATGCTCTACTACTACACATTGGGATAGATTTACTACAAAGTACATGTTCATGTTGCCAAATTAGTTTTCACTTAGGTTAGTGAATGAGGTGAACCTATGGTGATTTTCATCATCCAATCATGCACAGGCAAAAATCCTTTTTAATTTTCCTTGCACAAGATTGGCTATTATTTGTATTGGGAATTTTCACTTTGCCACTGAGTGCTTTCACACTGGGGCGGTGTGCTTGCGGGATGGGAAAAAAAGTCCTGCATGCAGCAACTTTGGGGCGGTGCTGAAGCAGTGTATACATCGCTCCCACACAGCCCCTGCAATTGAAATGAATGGCCGACACTTTAAAAATGCTGTAAAAGCACCTTGAAAGCAGCGCTAAGCCCTTCTAGTAAAAGTGCCGCTAAAACTAAAACATTTCACTTTGCAAAATAGACTCCTTCCATTAGCCAAGACCTTTGTTTCCTTTAATATATTATCTGCATTCACTTGAATTTGCACTGTGCGGCGCCTTCATTGGGCAAAACTTTGCCCAATCAGGGAGCAGTAAAAGCTAGTTCTTAAGGAGCGGGGCCAGGAAGCCGGCCATGGCGTCCTTAACAACCGATGAGTCATCAGCTGTCAATGGGCTTCCCCGCTGACAGCTGAACAAAAAAAAAATTGCCGGTAATTTGGGTCTGGTATGGATTTTAAGGGGAACCCCAAGCCAAAATGTAGAAAAAAAATGGCGTGGGGGGTCCCCCCAAAATCCATACCAGACCCTTATCCGAGCATGCATGTCGGGAAAGGGGCGGATGAGCGAGCACCCCCCTCCTGCACCATACCAGGCCACATGCCCTCAAAGCCCCAAAGCACCTTGTCCCCATGATGATGGGGACAAGGACCTCTTCCCCACAACCCTGAGCTGTGGTTGTGGGGGTCTGCAGGCAGGGGGCTTATCGGAATGTGGAAGCCCCCTTTAAGAAGGGGGCCCTCAGATCCCAACCCCTCCATGTGAATGAGTATGGTGTACATAGTACCCCTACCCATTCACCTAAAAAAGCGTCAAAAAAGTAACAAAAACACAGAGACCATTTTTGAGAATTCCTTTATCAATAATTAAAAAACAGTGTCCCCTGATGTAAATCCACCGTCAATCACTGCACCCCAAAAAAAAAAAGACGCTCCGCTCTCATTGACGGCCAACAAATGCTTCCTCTGCCTTGTGACAGTTCTTATATAGGTAAGGGTGGGGGCCACCAGTCGACGTCACCTGGTGGCACCGCCAAGCACCACCCCCCCATGTTTAAGGTATGTGGCCTGGTTATGGTTCAGGAGGGGGGTACTCGCTCACTCCCCCCCTTTTCTGATCTGCCAGGCTACCTGCTCGGTTAAGGGTCTGGCCCTGGTCCTTAACAACCAGCTTTTACTGCACCCTGATTGGGAAAAGCTTTGCCCAATCAGGGTGCAGTATGGGGCGAACATCCTGCAAATTCTGGTGTTCTCCGAACGGGGCGAACAGACAATGTTTGGCCCAAACTCATGCTCAGGCTGAAACATTCGCCCAACCTTAGCAGAAACATCAAACTGAAAATGAAATATAAAAAGAAGGCGCACCGACCTAGTGCATGGTATTGCACTAGGTCAGTGCGCCTTCTTTTTATTTTTCATTTTCCTTATTTTTGGGGTTTGTGGTATACGTTAGACAGATACTTCCTGTTGTACTTACTGTGTCTGCATATAAAATAACTGAAAATGGGGGGCGTGGCCGGGATGTGAAGGGAAGAAGACGCACGCTGCCTGAGCTCCCTCCTGCATGTAATCCTGTCGGTGATCCGGACTCCTTTCTCGCTACATTCCGACTTCCAGACGCACACCCTGGGTTCCAGGAAGGCATCGGGCACCTTGCGGGCTCCGCCGTTCTCCCCGGGCAGGCTCCGCTTGTCAGGTAGGCAGTCGGCCTGCTCCGGCCCCCCTACTCCGCCGTCGGCCATCTTGCCCACGAGGCGCTCCTCCTGTAAGAAGGCTGTACGGGCGCCCGCCATGGCATCTGAACAGCCGACCCCCACCACTGCTGACATCCTAGTGGCTATCACCTCCTGTAATGAGGCGATTAAATCCTGTAAAGACACCCTAACTGCTAAGATGGACTATCTGGCCACTGATATCAGCCTAATCAGGCATGACCTGGACAAGTTCAGGTCCAGAATGACAGAGGCAGAGGACAGAATTTCACAGCTGGAGGACACTACCAGGGCTGATTCCAGCGAGGTGCGGGCATTACAGGTCCAGGTAAAGGCTCTTCAGGATAAGGCCATTGACACAGAAAATAGACTGAGAAGGAACAACATTAGAATCTTGGGCCTTCCAGAGAGAGCGGAGGGCCTCAAGCCAGCAGAGTTTACAGAAGCCTTCCTGGTGCAGCTGCTGGATCTGCCTGAGATGCCCTCCACATTTGTGGTGGAGAGGGCTCACAGGATCCCCCCTACACCACCCATCCCTGGTGCACCTGCAAGGCCTTTTCTCCTCCGACTATTGAACTATCGGGATAGAAATCGGATCCTGACGGCGGCCAGGGCTAAAGGTGAACTCCGCTACAATGATTCAAAAATCCTACTTTTCCCGGATTACTCCCCGGAGATCCAGCAGAGGCGCCGTACGTTTACGGAGGTCCGAAAACTACTCAGAGAAAAGGGAATGAAGTTCAGCCTTCTTTATCCTAGCAAGCTCCGGATCGTGGACGGAGATCGCACACAATTCTTTGACACCCCAGCAGCGGCTGCTTCCTGGCTGGACGGGCGATGAGACTGCTCGCGGCCTTCCCACCATCGACTGCTGATTTCATCCTTGCTCAGATCCCTGATGTTGCCCTTAATCTCCCCTCTGAGAGGCAAACAGCGGTGTATGGTTGGTAAGGTACATTACTAGCTTCTTTAGCAGCCATTCAATGTTTTTTTCCCCCTCCCCCTTGGGCGAACTTCCTTACGATTATCCTCTATTTTGGGCCCCCTACTGATAAGAGACTCAGCCTCATTATCTGATACGGAACTTTTGCCCTGAATCAGGCTGGGCATGCGGAGCCCGAGACTTTCTGTGTTCTCTCCCGAGCCCCCTTCCCCCCCCCTTTTTTTTTTTCATTTTTCATTTCTATTCTTGATCCTTTCATTCACCAGGAGTCATGACCAGGGAGCCAGGACAGTTCACTTTTGCTTCCAGTACTTTTCAAATTGTGGGTTTGATATACCATTAGACTGTGGACTAGTGCGTCCTGGTTTTCCCCCCAGTGCGCCCCCTAGCTAGAGAGTTTTTTCCTCTCTACCCCGTCCAATGTGGGGTAATGTTTTTGTTTAGGGTACAGGCCCTGCCGAAGTCTCCCTACTTTTTTTGGGTCTGACCATCGGCAAGGGCAGGGTGGGCAACTTGTTGCCCAGTTGGGTATATGTTGTTAACAAGTTAAGTTTGGCAATGTTTGACTGTGTTAATGTACCTTCTGAATTCATCATGTCTAAGTTGATGCTGATCTGCTGCTCCCGAGATGGTCCTCTGGGCTGTGGGCCCCCCTACCTGTCGTCATCTCAGCTCTAATATTGTTGTGCTCCCCTGATGGCCCCTGGTGATAATGGCAAAATCACAATTCTATCCTGGAACGTCAGGGGCTTAAACTCAAAATTTAAAAGGGCACTCTTTTTTAAATATCTCAAATTACACACCCCCCATATAATAATGCTTCAGGAGACACATCTTGTGGGCAGCAAGCTTCAGGCTCTAAAAAAGCCCTGGATCCAAAGGGCCGTTCATGCTTCTTACTCTACATATGCTAGAGGTGTTTCAATTTTATTCAGCAAGTCCCTTCCATGTGCTGTGGAACAGGTGATAACGGACCCCCAGGGCAGATTTGCAGTGGTGGTTTTTACTCTGGGAGGTATAAGATATGTAATTGCCAGTATTTATTTGCCCCCCCCTTTCTCCCCGACAATACTGTATACTGTGCTGGAACGAGTTGCCCCATTCTGCCGGCAAAACTATTATTAATGGGTGATTTTAATGCCATCTTAGCGCCAGATCTGGATAGGCCGGTCCCCCCTAAGAGCTTCTCTGCGGAACTGGGGGTCTGGGCCCAGGGGGCGGGATTCACGGAGGTATGGAGGTGGAAGCACCCCTCAGACAGGTCCTATTCCTGCTTTTCGGCCACTCACAAAACTGCTTCCCGCATTGACCTGGCCTTTGTGAGCCCCTCCCTGCTCTCGGACACCCTGGAGGCCGAGTATTTACTGTCTGACCACAGCCCTATGCTACTTACTTTACGTTCCCCCCTCCTGCACTCCAGGATCTGCTGGAGGCTGGGTCAGCCTTGGGTGGACTACCCAGACATACAAAAAGTTATCCCGCCAAAAATGTCTGAATACTGGGATCTCAACCCGGGGTCCTCTGATCCTACGACGGTATGGGACGCGTTCAAAGCATTCACTAGGGGGCAGTACATCTCTGCCAATGCAGGGGTGCGGAGAGAACATTCAGCCACCACGGATGCCCTTCGGGACTCCGTGATGACTTCCACCAAGGTATATGAGGAGGACCCCACAGAGGCGAATTTTGACTCTCTCCACTCGGTGCAGCGGGCTTTGCGGCTGCACTTGGCGGAGATCACCAGACTTGAACAATACCATAATAAGCAGAGATACTTTGAGCAGGGAGATAGGAACGGACGGCTATTGGCGATGATGGCACAACACGACCAACCATTGACTGTGATTTCTCACCTGGTTTCCCCTACGGGGGAATCGGTGACATCTCCCCCAGACATTCTGGCCATGTTCCAACGTTATTACTCCACATTGTACATGTCGGTCCTGCCACAGGATTTTCGACCTTGTGACTTGGCACCATGGCTTGACCCGCTGGCCCTGGGCTGGCTTACGGACTCGGACAGAAGGTCCTTGGTGAGACCCATTACCCCCGAGGAGGTTCTGGAGTCTATCCGCTCCTTCCCTGCGGGTAGGTCTCCGGGCCCGGATGGGCTCCCCGTGGAGTTCTATAGGCTCCACGGGGCCCTGCTGGCCCCCAGGCTTGCTCAGCTGTACACTGAGTGTTTAAAGGCTGGGGCACTGCTGACCTCTATGAGTCATGCACATATAGTTTTGATCTACAAACCGGACAAGGACCCCACGTCCTGCTCATCATATAGACCTATCGCCCTCTTGAATACGGATTTTAAGATATTTACCAAATTACTGACTAAAAGACTACAACCCCTGCTGACGAAGGTGATCGACCCAGACCAAACAGGTTTTATGCCTAGCAGGGCGACAGACGTTAACCTGCGAAGACTTTTCACCAACATTCATGCACAACATCTCAGCAGTGGAACCAGGGTGGTGGCCTCCCTGGACATAGAGAAGGCCTTCGACACGGTCTAGTGGCCTTTTCTGTGGGAGGTCCTTCGCCGCATGGGATTCCCGACTGTCTTTATAGATTGGTTGAAGATCCTAAATAGGAACCCAACGTCTGCCATAAAGCTGGGGGGAGGCCTGTCGGGATCCTTCTCGTTGTCTAGAGGTACTAGGCAGGGCTGCCCTCTCTCTCCGGCACTCTTCGCTATTGCCATGGAGCCGGTGGCGGAGGCGCTGCGCACCTCCCCAGACATCCGAGGTTTGCGTATCGGGGTGCTGGAGGAGAGGGTGGCACTATATGCCGACGACCTCCTTCTATTCCTTAATGACGCGGATGGATCTCTTCGGGGGGCTCTCCAGCTGTTGAACTCATTTGCCACTGTCACGGGACTCAGGGTAAATTGGGCTAAGTCCCTTCTCTTCCCTATTGACGCTGACGCCCGCTCCACTGCCCCTTCGGACATTCCCCTCAGGTGGGTAGAAGACTTTAGATATCTGGGGGTGATGGTTTCTAGGCGGATTTCTGACTACTTACCCCTCAACCTACTGCCCGTTGTGCAGGAGGTACGACTTAAGTTGAAGGCGTGGGAGTCCCTACCCCTGTCATTAATGGGACGTATCGCATTACTGAAAATGAAAATATTACCGAAATTTACTTACCTATTTCGGCATTCGCCACAGTGGATCCCCAAGTCCTTTTTCACGCAACTCCAACAACTATTCTCTTCTTTCCTATGGGGCTCCAAAAATCCCAGATATAAGTGGTCCACGCTGTTGCGCCCGACCTCCTTTGGGGGTCTGGCGCTACCGGACCTTTACAAATACTACTTGGCTGCCCAGCTGGTCACGGCTGCCTGGTGGCTCAACCCAGATTGTAGCAATTCCTCTACGGCATTAGAGGCTGCGGTGGTTGGTTCGTTGGAGACGCTGAGATGCTTACTACTCCGAGGCCCCCGTGCCCCATATAATTTGACTCCGTCAATGCTTACCACACTCCGTGCTTGGGGTGCAGGACTGCGGATCGAGGGTCATCCAGTTGAAGCTGTCTCCCCCAATGCCCCTTTGTGGCGAAATCCTAGCCTCCCACACTTTTACTAACTGCCGGAGCCCTATGCATGGACGAAATACCGCATCAAGACTATATCCCAGGTGGTGACGCCCTCCTCCTTGAAACCCTTTACACAGCTAAGAGAAGAATTTAATATACCTAAGAGAAGAATTTAATATACCCTCGACTTACTTCTTCTGGTACATGCAGCTCTCCCATGCTTTCAACTGCCAGTTTGCCCATGGTGCCCCGCAGTTGAAGGAATCGGAAAGTGCATGCTCAGATCAGACTGTCGGGAAAAACCCATGTCTCGAATATATGGGTTCCTGCTAATGGCCTCCCTTCCTAGCCTAACAAATCTTAGAAGTAGATGGGAACGTGACATCCCAGACCTTGACAACGATGACTGGGACGACATGTGGGACTTCCCCTTTAGATCCCTGGTGTCAGCAAGAGACAAGATGGTGCAATTTAAGATAGCGCACAGGGCATACTATACCCCCTACCGAATATCCAAGATGAATCCAGACCTCACCTCAGACTGTTGGAGATGTGGGAGGTCCCCTGCGGACTTCTTGCATATCTTCTGGACGTGCCCACATGTGGTTGGCTTCTGGGAGGAGGTAATAGCCACAATTCAACAACTCGCCTCCATTCAGGTTCCGATGTCCATGTCCGTCTGTGTTTTAGGCCTAGTGGAGAATCTCATTCCGAAGGTGGCGGGCCGTACTTTGGTCGGTCTGCTGCTCTTCTACGCCCGCAAAGCCATTGCAATGCATTGGCGCAAGCCTAATCCCCCATCACTCGCCTTTTGGAAAAAGATGGTTAACGACAGCCTACCGTTATATAGAGATACGTATGCTAACCGGAGATGTCCCACCAAATATACCAAGGTCTGGACAAAGTGGCTGGAGAGCTCCTTTACTGCATCGGATTCATAGTGAGGTTGGGCGGTGGCCATGAGGCCCAGCCAAAGACCCTGGGAATTGACCACAGCTTGCCTTGAATGTGTGTGATGTAAGTGGGGGACCCTTCGAGGCCCAAGAGGACTAAAAATGAGTCTGAATGTTAGTGTTAGTAGCATTCCTTATTGAAATGATGATATTACGTTACTTTATACTTTAACAGCTATAAGAAGGTCTGTACATTGTCTTTGGTTATATGATTATACACGGCTTGCATGCCTGTGGTTGGTGTTGTATGTTTTGTTCTGTCATATAAAATAATAAATAGAGTTTTAAAAAAAAAAAAAAAAACTGAAAATGAAAGAAGAAAATCTTATTGCATGCCTTCCACCTGACCTTGCCTGCAAGGTTCGGAATACTCCTAAACTTCTCTCTACCTTTCTGATTATTCACCCAGCATATAGACAAGAGTTCACCGACTACAGTGAATGCAGGTAATTTATTAAAGGAAGGGAAACAAAGGTCTTGGTTAAGGGAAGGAGTCTGTTTTGCAAAGTGAATTTTCCCTTAGCTTAGTAAAATAGATGAAGCTAAGTGAAAATCCCCAATACAAATAATAGCTGATCTTAAGCAAGGAAAATGAAAAATGATTTTTGATGTGCATGATTGGATGATTAAAATCACCATAAAATCATCTCATTCACTAACCTAAGTGAAATTTTATTTAGCAATGTGCAAATGCTGTACTTCATAGTAAATCTACCCCAATGTGTATGTAGTAGCAGAGCATTATGTACCTTATGAAGTGGGGCCTGTTTAAAGTGGTAGTAAAGTCCCCATAGTTTACTCGTACCTACAGGTAAGCCTAAAATAAGGCTTACCTGTAGGTACAGTAAATATCTCCTAAGCATGCACAGTTCAGGAGATATTTATAATAGTATAATGACATCAACCGTTTACTGATCACAGTTACAATGCTTTGCAGGCTCCATGGCAAAAAAAAAAAAAAATGAATGCACATTTTTTACATGCAAAATCATGTGCATTTATCTTTTTTTTACAAAAGGTGAATGTCTTTAACCAATACAGATCCGCGCTATAGCCGAAAGACGCCTACAGCGTGGATCTAAATTGCCGGGAGGACGTCCATGGACGTCCTCCCCTTTGCGTGCTCCCCGCGCACACTCGCAGCCGCCGCTGGCACGCTCTCCCACACGCTGTGTGGGCATGCCCGTGGGTCGGACAGACTCGATGTCTGCTGGCGACCTGAGATCACATAATAGAGAGGCAGAACGGGGAACCACCAATGTAAACACGGCGGTTCCCTTTTCTGTGAGGGGGGACATGACAGATCTACTGTTCCATGTCATCGGGATCAGTAAGATCTGTTATGTCCCTGCCAGCCCAGCCCCCACACAGTTAGAACACAGTGAGGGAACACATTTAACCCCTTGATCGCCCCCTTAGTGTTAACCCCTTCCCTGCCAGTGACATTTATACAGTAATCCATGGCTATTTTTAGATCTGATCGTTGTATAAATGTCAATGGTCCCAAAAAAGTGTCAAAAGTGTCCGATCTGTCTGCCGCAATATCGCAGTCCTGATAAAAATCGCAGATCGCCACCATTACTAGTAAAAAAAATAAAAATAATAAAAACGGCATAAATCAATTCCCATAGTTTGTAAATGCTATAACTTTTGCGCAAACCAATCAATATATGCCGAATGCGATTTTTTTTTAACCAAAAATATGCAGAAGTATATATATATCGGCCTAAACTGATAAATCATTTTTTTTATATATTTCTTTTTTGGATATTTATTATAGCAAAAAGTAAAAAATATTGTTTTTTTTTTTTAATTGTTGCTCTTTTTTTGTTTACAGTGGGGATCGAAAGTTTGGGCACCCCAGATAAAAATTTGTATTAATGTGCATAAAGAAGCCAAGGAAAGATGGAAAAATCTCCAAAAGGCATCAAATTACAGATTAGACATTCTTATAATATGTCAACAAAAGTTTGATTTTATTTCCATCATTGACACTTTCAAAATGACAGAAAACAAAAAAATGGCGTCTTCAAAAGTTTAGGCACCCTGCAGAATTTATAGCATGCACTGCCCCCTTTGCAAGGCTGAGACCTGCCAGTGTCATGGATTGTTCTCAATCATTGTCTGGGAAGACCAGGTGATGTCAATCTCAAAGGTTTTAAATGCCCATACTTATCTGACCTTGCCCCAACAATCAGCACCATGGGATCTTCTAAGCAGTTGTCTAGAAACCTGAAACTGAAAATAGTTGACGCTCACAAAGCTGGAGAAGGCTATAAGAAGATAGCAAAGCGTTTTCAGATGTCGTTCATAGAGAAATATCACCTTATCACATGGTGTTGAGGTCACAGACGGTCTAGAAACACCTCCCTAGCACATCAGTTTGCACCCAAAACTTAACAAAAAGAGTGTTAGGACGCTCGACAAGACAGACTATAAAAAGAACCAGAAGGTCTAGAACGAAATTGAAGGTGACAAGGACTACTGACGGTAAACGATTAATGTAAGGCTTGTCTCGTATAACTGTAGACTTTTGCGAAACGATAGAAGAATATCGGAAGAGGTCGAAACACTCGCAGTTGATAAAAGTCAAAGTCCAAAGATCTGTTGACGAATCTTCTAGGGTACCACGACTAACAACCCCGTTCCAGTCTATTCATACCCGTAAATTTTGGAAACTCTAACTGTAGTGGACCAGAAGGGTCTGTTACTAACTCTTGTTAGGTACTGTGACCGTCCAGAGTCGGAACGTTTCCCCCGTCACGTACGATATTTAAGACGTCCCACGGATTTGAAAACTTCTGCGGTAAAAAAACAAAAGACAGTAAAACTTTCACAGTTACTACCTTTATTTTAGTTTGAAAACAACTGTATAATATTCTTACAGATTAGACATTAAACTACGGAAAACCTCTAAAAAGGTAGAAAGGAACCGAAGAAATACGTGTAATTATGTTTAAAAATAGACCCCACGGGTTTGAAAGCT
>BLSH010316628.1:580282-594171 GCA_018402905.1 Glandirana rugosa
GGGCCCTTCATGGTTTCTTGCATCGGGGCCCTGAGGGTTCTAGTTACGCCACTGACCACGTCCCTTATTTGACGCTCTCCTCATTCTGGCCGCAAATGTACTATGTATCACTATTTATTAATACAAAAAAAAAAGAAGAAATTCTTATTTTTTTTTTGGGAAAACAGCAACGTAGACGCACTTTTTATTTTTGTGCAAGAAATGCACCGCTCACACCAGCAGCAGAAACCTCTCCCTGTAGCACTAGGTGATGATTTTAGAACAATAATCTGTCCCTCACAGGAGCAGCAGGAACCTCTCCCTCTAGCAGTATGTGATGATTTTAGAACAATAATCTGCCCCTCACAGGAGCAGCAGGAACCTCTCCCTGTAGCACTATGATGAGATGATTTTAGAACAATAATCTGTCCCTCACAGCACCAGCAGGAACCTCTCCCTATAGCACTATGATGAGATAATTTTAGAACAATAATCTGTCCCTCACAGGAGCAGAGGAACCTCTCCCTCTAGCAGTATGTGATGATTTTAGAACAATATTCTTCCCCTCACAGCACCAGCAGGAACCTCTCCCTCTAGCAGTATGTGATGATCTTACAACAATAATCTGCCCCTCACAGGAGCAGCAGGAACCTCTCCCTGTGGCACTATGATGAGATGATTTTAGAACAATAATCTGTCCCTCACAGGAGCAGCAGGAACCTCTCCCTCTAGCAGTATGTGATGATTTTAGAAAAATAATCTGCCCCTCACAGCATCAGCAGGAACCTCTCCCTCTAGCAGTATGTGATGATTTTAGAACAATAATCTGCCCCTCACAGGAGCAGCAGGAACCTCTCCTTGTAGCACTATGATGAGATGATTTTAGAAAAATAATCTGTCCCTCACAGGAGAAGCAGGAACATCTCCCTCTAGCAGTATGTGATGATTTTAGAACAATAATCTGCCCCTCACAACACCAGCAGGAACCTCTCCCTCTAGCAGTATGTGACGATTTTAGAACAATAATCTGCCCCTCACAGGAGCAGCGGGAACCTCTCCCTGTAGCACTATGATGCGATGATTTTAGAACATTAATCTGTCCCTCACAGGAGCAGAGGAACCTCTCCCTCTAGCAGTAGGAGATTATTTTAGAACAATAATGTGTCCCTCATAGCACCACCAGGAACCTCTCCCTGTAGCACTATGATGAGATGATTTTAGAACAATAATCTGTCCCTCACAGCACCAGCAGGAACCTCTCCCTCTAGCAGTAGGAGATGATTTTAGAACAATAATCTGTCCCTCACAGCACCAGCAGGAACCTCTCCTTCTAGCAGTATGTGATGATTTTAGAACAATAATATGTCCCTCACAGGAGCAGCAGGAACCTCTCCCTCTAGCAGTATGTGATGATTTTAGAACAATAATCTGCCCCTCACAGCACCAGCAGGAACATCTCCCTCTAGCAGTATGTGATGATTTTAGAACAATAATCTCCTCCTCACAGGAGCAGCAGGAACCTCTTCCTGTGGCACTATGATGAGATGAGTTTAGAACAATAATCTGTCCCTCACAGGAGCAGCAGGAAGCTCTCTCTCTAGCAGTATGTGATGATTTTAGAATAATAATCTGCCCCTCACAGCACGAGCAGGAAAGGCTCTCTCTAGCAGTATGTGAGGATTTTAGAACAATAATCTGCCCTTCACAGGAGCAGCAGGAACCTCTCCCTGTAGCACTATGATGAAATGATTTTAGAACAATAATCTGTCCCTCACAGGAGCAGAGGAACCTCTCCCTCTAGCAGTAGGAGATGATTTTAGAACAATAATCTGTCCCTCACAGCACCACTGGGAACCTCTACCTGTAGCACTATGATGAGATGATTTTAGAACAATAATCTGTCCCTCACAGCACCAGCAGGAACCTCTCCCTATAACAGTAGGAGATGATTTTAGAACAATAATCTGTCCCTCACAGCACCAGCAGGAACCCCTCCCTATAGCAGTAGAATATGATTTTAGAACAATAATCTGTCCCTCACAGCACCAGCAGGAACCTCTCCCTATAGCAGTAGGAGATGATTTTAGAACAATAATCTGTCCCTCACAGCAGAAGCAGGAACCTCTCCCTCTAGCAGTATGTGATGATTTTAGAACAATAATCTGCCCCTCACAGCACCAGAAGAAACCTCTCCCTCTAGCAGTATGTGATGATTTTAGAGCGATAATCTGCCCCTCACAGGAGCAGCAGGAATCTCTCCCTATAGCACTAGGTGATGACTTTAGAACAATAATCTGTCTCTCACAACACCAACAGGAACCTCTCCCTATAGCAGTAGGAGATGATTTTAGAACAATAATCTGTCCCTCACAGCACCAGAAGGAACCTCTCCCTATAGCACTAGGAGATAATTTTAGAACAATAATCTGTCCCTCACAGCACCAGCAGGAACCAATCCCTCTAGCAGTATGTGATGATTTTAAAACAATAATCTGCCCCTTGCAGCACCAGCAGGAACCTCTCCCTCTAGCAGTATGTGATGATTTTAGAACAATAATCTGCCCCTCACAGCATCAGCAGGAACCTCTCCCTATATCAGTAGGAGATGATTTTAGAACAATAATCTGTCCCTCACATGAGCAGCAGGAACCTCTCCCTCTAGCAGTATGTGATGCTTTTAGAACAATAATCTGCGCCTCACAGCACCAGCAGGAACCTCTCCCTCTAGCAGTATGTGATGATTTTGGAACAATAATCTGCCCCTCACAGCAGCAGCAGGAACCTCTCCCTATAGCACTAGGAGATGATTTTAGAACAATAATCTGTCCCTCAAAGCACCAGCAGGAACCTCTCCCTATAGCAGTATGTGATGATTTTAGAACAATAATCTGTCCCTCAGAGCACCAGCAGGAACCTCTCCCTATAGCAGTAGGAGATGATTTTAGAACAATAATCTGTCCCTCACAGCACTAGAAGGAACCTCTCCCTATAGCAGTAGGAGATGATTTTAGAACAATAATCTGTCCCTCACAGCACCAGCAGGAACCAATCCCTCTAGCAGTATGTGATGATTTTAAAACAATAATCTACCCCTCACAGCACCAGCAGGAACCTCTCCCTTTAGCAGTATGTGATGATTTTAGAACAATAATCTGCCCTTCACAGGAGCAGCAGGAACCTCTCCCTGTAGCACTATGATGAAATGATTTTAGAACAATAATCTGTCCCTCACATGAGCAGAGGAACCTCTCCCTCTAGCAGTAGGAGATGATTTTAGAACAAAAATCTGTCCCTCGCAGCACCACTGGGAACCTCTCCCTGTAGCACTATGATGAGATGATTTTAGAACAATAATCTGTCCCTCACAGCACCAGCAGGAACCTATCCCTCTAGCAGTAGGAGATTTTAGAACAATAATCTGTCCCTCACAGCACCAGCAGGAACCTCTCCCTCTAGCAGTATGTGATGATTTTAGAACAATAATATGTCCCTCACAGGAGCAGCAGGAACCTTTCCCTCTAGCAGTATGTGATGATTTTAAAACAATAATCCGCCCCTCACAGCACCAGCAAGACCCTCTCCCTCTAGCAGTATGTGATGATTTTAGAACAATAATCTGCCCCTCACAGCACCAGCAGGAACCAATCCCTCTAGCAGTATGTGATGATTTTAGAACAATAATCTGTCCCTCACAGCACCAGAAGGAACCTCTCCCTATAGCACTAGGAGATGAATTTAGAACAATAATCTGTCCCTCACAGCACCAGCAGGAACCTCTCCCTTTAGCAGTATGTGATGATTTTAGAACAATAATCTGTCCCTCACAGCACCAGCAGGAACCTCTCCCTATAGCACTAGGTGATGATTTTAGAACAATAATCTGCCCCTCACAGCATCAGCAGGAACATCTCCCTATTGCAGTAGGAGATGATTTTAGAACAATTATCTGTCCCTCACAGCACCAGCAGGAACCTCTCCCTATAGCAGTCGGAGATGACTTTAGAACAATAATCTGTCCCTCACAGGAACAGCAGGAACCTCTCTCTCTAGCAGTATGTGATGATTTTAGAATAATAATCTACCCCTCACGGCACCAGCAGGAACCTCTCCCTCTAGCAGTATGTGATGATTTTAGAACAATAATCTGCCCTTCACAGGAGCAGCAGAAACCTCTCCCTGTAGCACTATGATGAAATGATTTTAGAACAATAATCTGTCCCTCATATGAGCAGAGGAACCTCTCCCTCTAGCAGTAGGAGATGATTTTAGAACAAAAATCTGTCCCTCACAGCACCACCGGGAACCTCTCCCTGTAGCACTATGATGAGATGATTTTAGAATAATAATCTGTCCCTCACAGCACCAGCAGGAACCTATCCCTCTAGCAGTAGAAGATGATTTTAGAACAATAATCTGTCCCTCACAGCACCAGCAGAAACCTCTCCCTATAGCAGTCGGAGATGATTTTAGAACAATAATCTGTCCCTCACAGGAACAGCAGGAACCTCTCTCTTTAGCAGTATGTGATGATTTTAGAATAATAATCTACCCCTCACGGCACCAGCAGGAACCTCTCCCTCTAGCAGCATGTGATGATTTTAGAACAATAATCTGCCCTTCACAGGAGCAGCAGAAACCTCTCCCTGTAGCACTATGATGAAATGATTTTAGAACAATAATCTGTCCCTCACATGAGCAGAGGAACCTCTCCCTCTAGCAGTAGGAGATTATTTTAGAACAAAAATCTGTCCCTCACAGCACCACCGGGAACCTCTCCCTGTAGCACTATGATGAGATGATTTTAGAATAATAATCTGTCCCTCACAGCACCAGCAGGAACCTATCCCTCTAGCAGTAGAAGATGATTTTAGAACAATAATCTGTCCCTCACAGCACCAGCAGGAACCTCTCCCTCTAGCAGTATGTGATGATTTTAGAACAACAATATGTCCCTCACAGGAGCAGCAGGAACCTCTCCCTCTAGCAGTATGTGATGATTTTAAAACAATAATCTTCCCCTCACAGCACCAGCAGGAACCTCTCCCTATAGCAGTAGGAGATGATTTTAGAACAATAATCTGTCCCTCACAGCACCAGCAGGAACATCTCCCTCTAGCAGTATGTGATGATTTTAGAACAAGAATCTGCCCCTCAAAGCACCAGCAGGAACCTCTCCCTCTAGCAGTATGTGATGATTTTAGAACAATAATCTGCCCCTCACAGCAGCAGCAGGAATCTCTCCCTATAGCACTAGGTGATGATTTTAGAACAATAATCTGTCCCTCAGAGCACCAGCAGGAACCTCTCCCTACAGCACTAGGAGATGATTTTAGAACAATAATCTGTCCCTCACAGCACCAGCAGGAACCTCACCCTATAGCAGTATGTGATGATTTTAGAACAATAATCTGTCCCTCACAGCACCAGAAGGAACCTCTCCCTATAGCACTAGGAGATTAATTTAGAACAATAATCTGTCCCTCACAGCACCAGCAGGAACCTCTCCCTTTAGCAGTATGTGATGATTTTAGAACAATAATCTGTCCCTCACAGCACCAGCAGGAACCTCTCCCTATAGCACTAGGTGATGATTTTAGAACGATAATCTGCCCCTCACAGCATCAGCAGGAACATCTCCCTATTGCAGTAGGAGATTATTTTAGAACAATTATCTGTCCCTCACAGCACCAGCAGGAACCTCTCCCTATAGCAGTCGGAGATGATTTTAGAACAATAATCTGTCCCTCACAGGAACAGCAGGAACCTCTCTCTCTAGCAGTATGTGATGATTTTAGAATAATAATCTACCCCTCACGGCACCAGCAGAAACCTCTCCCTCTAGCAGTATGTGATGATTTTAGAACAATAATCTGCCCTTCACAGGAGCAGCAGAAACCTCTCCCTGTAGCACTATGATTAAATGATTTTAGAACAATAATCTGTCCCTCACATGAGCAGAGGAACCTCTCCCTCTAGCAGTAGGAGATGATTTTAGAACAAAAATCTGTCCCTCACAGCACCACCGGGAACCTCTCCCTGTAGCACTATGATGAGATGATTTTAGAATAATAATCTGTCCCTCACAGCACCAGCAGGAACCTATCCCTCTAGCAGTAGAAGATGATTTTAGAACAATAATCTGTCCCTCACAGCACCAGCAGGAACCTCTCCCTCTAGCAGTATGTGATGATTTTAGAACAACAATATGTCCCTCACAGCACCAGCAGGAACCTCACCCTATAGCAGTATGTGATGATTTTAGAACAATAATCTGCCCCTCACAGCACCAGCAGGAACCTCTCCCTATAGAAGTAGGAGATGATTTTAGAACAATAATCTGTCCCTCACAGCACCAGAAGGAACCTCTCCCTGTAGCACTAGGAGATGATTTTAGAACAATAATCTGCCCCTCACAGCACCCGCAGGAACCTCTCCCTCTAGCAGTATGTGATGATTTTAGAACAATAATCTGCCCCTCATAGCACCAGCAGGAACCTCTTCCTATAGCAGTAGGAGATGATTTTAGAACAATAATCTGTCCCTCACAGCACCAGCAGGAACCTCTCCCTATAGCACTATGCTGAGATGATTTTAGAACAATGATCTGTCCCTCACAGGAGCAGCAGGAACCTCTCCCTCACAGCACCAGCAGGAACCTCTCCCTATAGCACTATGATGACATGATTTTAGAACAATAATCTGTCCCTCACAGGAGCAGCAGGAACCTCTCTCTCTAGCAGTATGTGATGATTTTAGAATAATAATCTGCCCCTCACATCACCAGCAGGAACCTCTCCCTCTAGCAGTATGTGATGATTTTAGAACAATAATCTGCCCTTCACAGGAGCAGCAGGAACCTCTCCCTGAATCGCGTTCCCCTCCCAGGCAACCACCTCAGGGGGGGAGATGTGATGATATTACGCGTGAGATACGCAGGGAGCAACACTGACTCCGTCTTGGAAGGGGAGCTACGTAAATGACTAAGTTTTGTTTCTCTCCTTCCAACATGGCAGTTTGAACGAGCTTTTCCTTTACACCCCCTCTGTCTCCTGCCAGATCAACTTCAAAGGGGCCTCTGATTATGGTCCATGGCTGGTCAGGAAGGAGGCTGTTCGCTTATCTTGAACAAACATACAACAAACTGATGTGGGACATGTGACACCGTAAATCACCCCCAGGAATCCTGACCCCTTTAAGTAACTTTGGAACAACATGAGAAGGTAGAAAAACTTACATACAGTCATAACTTCCATTATACGTATGCCATAGTGATAAAACATCAAGTATAAACATTCACCCTTTGTTACCCAAGGAGGGATAGAACTAGTCTATTCCCTCCCCAGGGTCCTAGAAGGTCTCAGCACTCTCATGTTTGGGGTCATTTGAAAGCTTTATGCAAGCTGAAATGAAATTTCTGATGTGTCGGACGGTCCAGTCACAAGTTATGATCCATGCATGATTATGAAGCATGTATCTCCACGGTCCGCCCTGGACATTGTCTAAGAACACACCCTCTCATACGAATGGCAGAGAGGTATGGCTCCACCCCTGGTAATAGAGAGAAAAAAGGACTGCCAAGATCAATGGGGCAGTTCTCATCTTACCATCAATGAACAATATCAGAGAACCAGGAAATCATTTCAAATGCAGGTATTTTTTTTTCATTCTGTTTCTTTGCCGTAAATTTGTCTCAATCTTGCAACCTTCTTTTATTTTTCTGTAAATATTTTACTGCACCTAAAACTTGACCTTTTCATTATTAAACCTTATTTTGAAAAGTGTTAATTTTGTCCCTAAAGCTCTTAATGCAACTATTACGAATCTGTTCCTTTGAAGAGCGCTACTGTTTTTAAAATAACACATCTGAATATACCTGTCAGCGGTGACAGTGTGTGTACAGGCAGTTATTCTAAAATACTGGTATTGCTAACATACAGGTCTTCTGGCCGGTATCCAGAAGTGGTGGCAGTGAAAGGGTTAATTGTTTGAATTAGCCCGGTAAAAATAGCTCTCAGACGGCTGGCACTTAGACGATGGTCCCGCAAACTGGGAAATCTTTGTGCTGAGAGCAGCTGAGAGTGGCATTGTTACGTTCGTGACAAGTGCGGTATTAGATCAGGGGGGTCCTCGGTCGCCAGTCGGTGAGGAGGGCAGCGATCTGATACCCGCGTTCGTCACAGTGAGCCTCAAAAACAGGAAGGCCAGATTAGAGTTTTCCAAGCAACATTGAAAAAAAGCCTTCACAGTTCTGGAACGACATCCTATGGACAGATGAGACCAAGATCAACTTGTACCAGGGTGATGGGAAGAGAAGAGTATGGAGAAGGAAAGAAACTGCTCATGATCCAAAGTATACCACCTCATTAGTGAAGCATGGTGGTGGAAGTGTCATGGCGTGGGCATGTATGGCTGCCAATGGAACTGGTTCTCTTGTATTTATTGATGATGTGACTGCTGACGAAAGCAGCAGGATGAATTCTGAAGTGTTTCTGGCAATATTATCTGCTCATATTCAGCCAAATGCTTCAAAACTCATTGAACGGCGCTTCACAGTACAGATGGACAATGACCCGAAGCATACTGCGAAAGCAACCAAAGAGTTTTTTAAGGGAAAGAATTGGAATGTTATCCAATTGAGCATGCACCTCACTTGCTGAAGACAAAACTGAAGGGAAAATGCACCAAGAACAAGCAGGAACTGAAGACAGTTGCAGTAGAGGCCTGGCAGAGCATCACCAGGGATGAAACCCAGCGTCTGGTGGTGTCTATGCATTCCAGGCTTCCAGTTAAAATCAGTTTTTTATATAGAAAATTACTTAGAACCCCTAAACATTATATATTTTTTCAAACACCCAAGAGAATAAAATGGCAATCATTGCAATACTTTTTGTCACACGGTATTTGCGCAGCGGTCTTTCAAGTGTATTTTTTTTTTGGAAAAAAAAATCACTTTTTTGAGTTAAAAAATAAGACAACAGTAAAGTTAGCCCAATTTTTTGTATTGTATCACAATTTTTTGTGAAAGAGGATGTTATGGCGAGTAAATAGATACCATACATGTTATGGTTGAAAATTGCACACACTCGCGGAATGGCGACAAACTCCGGTACTTAAAAATCTCCATAGGCGACGCTTTAAAATTTTTGAACAGCTACCTTCTTAGAGGTGCAGAGAAGTTCTTTTGCTAGAATTATTGCTCACACTCTGGCGATCGTGGCGATACCTCACATGTGTGGTTTGAACACCGTTTTCATATGCAAGCGCGACTTACGTATGCGTTTTTGTTGCTGCACGAGCTCGCGGGGACGGTGGCGCTTTATATTTTTTTTCTTTTTTTTAATTTTATTTTTTTCTTTTAACACTGTTCCTTTTAAAAAAAAAATCTGATCACTTTTATTGCTATCACAAGGAATGTAAACATCCCTTGTGATAGTAATATATGGTGACAAGTACTCATTATGGGTGGATGGGGGGGGGGTCTAAAAGACCCCCCATCCCTCCTTTACACTTCACAGTATTCAGATCACCAAAAACGGTGATTCTGAATACTGACATTTTTTTAAAACTGGCGCCGTTAGCCGCCGAGTAAACTGGAAGTGACGTTGTAACGATGTTTCCGGAAATGTACGAAGGAGTCCCGATCAATGCTAATTCCAGCTTCCACAGGAACGCCACATAGCCGGCGGGTGTGCCGGATTGGAGGCCAGAGAAGAGCAACCGGCGGTGGTAGGAGGGGGGATGTCCCCTCCCGCTGCCTGGGATAAAGGCCGTGCGGCTCCCGAGCCGGATCGGCTGTTATCACCAGATAGCCGGCCACCTGCTCTAAAAAACTAGGGTATAGCCTGTAGCTGCAGACTATACCCCGGTACTGCCACTTAAAGCAGCCACCATTTATAAACTCTTCTCCGGTCTCCCATCCCACCAGGAGACCAGAGCTCCAATCCGACACTTCTGGCCGCTGTGTGGAGTCCCTGTGGAAGCTGGAATCGGCTTCATTCTGGACTCTTTCGTACATTTCCGGAAGCAACGCCACTTTTGGTTTACTCTGTGGCAAACTGTGCCAGTTTAAAAAAAATTACAGTATTCAGAATCGCCATTTTTGGCGATCTGAATACTGTGAAGTGCAAAGGAGGGATAGGGAGTCTTTTAGACCCCCCATCCCTCCATAAAGAGTACCTGTCACTATATATTACTATGACAAGGGATGTTTACATTCCTTGTGATAACAATAAAAGTGATCAGATTTTTTTTTTTAAAACAGTGTTAAAAAAATAAAATAAAATAAAATAAATAAAAAAAAAATAATAAAAAAAAATAAAGTGCCACCATAACCGCGAGCTCGCGCAGCAAAAAAACGCATACGTAAGTCAAGCCGCATATGAAAACTGTGTTCAAACCACACATGTGAGGTATCGCCGCGATCGCCAGAGTGTGAGCAGTAATTCCAGCAAAAGATGCCATTTTATTCTCTAGGTGTTTGAAAAAAAAATATATAATGTTTGGGGATTCTAAGAAATTTTCTAGCAAAAAAAATTATTTTAACTTGTAAACAAGTGTAAAAAAAGACTTCGGGGCTTAAGTGGTTAAACTCATTTACAACAGCAGGTCCCATTTCTGCGTCCAACAAGAGTAACTGCAAGGGGTTACAGTGTTCTGGCACCGCCAGCACCCAAGGCCCAAATATTTAGCCACCTGTTTGACTGGGGGCTTTCGTCACAATTTGTAAACTAATTTATAACATCAGGCCCTGTTCCTCCATCCAACAAGAGTAACTGCAAGGGGTTACAGTGTTCTGGCACCGCCAACAAGGAAGGCCCAATTTTTGGCCACCTGTTTGACTGTGGGCTTTCGTCAGAATTTGTAAACTAATATACAACATCAGGCCCTGTTCCTCCGTCCAACAAGAGTAACTGCAAGGGGTTACAGTGTTCTGGCACCGCCAACAAGCAAGGCCCATTTTTTGGCCACCTGTTTCACTGGGAGGCTTTCGTCAGAATTTGTAAACTAATTTACAACATCAGGGCCAGTTCCTCCGTCCAACAAGAGTAACTGCAAGGGGTTACAGTGTTCTGGCACCGCCAACAAGGAAGGCCCAATTTTTGGCCACCTGTTTGACTGTGGGCTTTCGTCAGAATCTGTAAACTAATATACAACATCAGGCCCTGTTCCTCCATCCAACAAGAGTAACTGCAAGGGGTTACAGTGTTCTGGCACCACCAGCACCCAAGGCCCAATTTTTTGCCACCTGTTTGACTGGGGGGTTTTATCACAATTTTTTTACTAATTTACAAAAAAAATGACGTGGGGTTCCCCTCCAAAATCCAAACCAGGCCCTTCAGGTCCGGTATGGAATTTAACCCCTTCCCGCTGGTAGGACGTCCATGGCCGTCCTGGACTTTGAGGGGTGATATATGAACGGTGCCAGCAGCTACAGGCACCATTCAGATATCATTTTTTTAGGCTGGCGATTCTGTACACCATAAGAATGATCATAGCGGCAGTTCAGCTGCTTGATCGTTCTTATAGGCAGCGGAAGGGGACGTCCCCCCCTCCCGCCGTCATTCGGTGCTTCTCCCATGCCGCCCGTACGATCGGCGGCAGGGACAAGGAATCCGTCGCCGTCGGATTGTCGTCAGGGAGATGACTGATGACCATCTGGTCACCAGTCATCTCTATGACTCTCGGAGGCCCAGGCGCGACGTTATGACGTCATGTCTGGGCCGGCTGTAGTAAACAAAGCCGGCTGGAAAGGCTAGGATCGGAATTTTTTTTTTCTGATCTCAGTCTTTCCAGCCTGCAGGAGAGATGTAAGGTCATATTAACCCCACATCTCTCCATAAAGAGTACCTGTCACGCACCATTCCTATTTCAAGGGATGTTTACATTCCTTGTAATAGGAATAAAAGTGATAAAAAAATTTTTTTAAAGAGACTGTGTAAAAATAAAAAAAATAAAATGAAAGTCCCCCCGTCCCCGTGTGCTCGCGCGCAGAAGCGAACGCATACGTAAGCCCCGCCCACATATGTAACCGGTTTTCAAACCACACATGTGAGGTATCGCCACGTACATTAGAACGAGAGCAACAATTCTAGCACTAGACCTCCTCTGCAACCCTAAACATGTAACCTGTAAAAAATTTTAAAGCGTCGCCTATGGAGATTTTTAACCACCTCAATACTGGGCACTTTCACCCCCTTCCTTCCCAGACCAATTTTTAGCTTTCAGTGCTCTTGCATTTTGAATGACAATTACTCAGTCATGCTACACTGTACCCAGATGAATTTTTTATTATTTTCTTCACACAAATAGAGCTTTCTTTTGGTGGTATTTATTTACGACTGAGTTTTTTATTTTTTGCGATCTAAGCGAAAAAAGAGCGAAAATTTTGAAAAAAAAAAAATTCTACTTTCTGTTTTTAAAGAAATGCAATAAAATCTGATTTTATCAAAAACTTAGGCCAAAATGTATTCTGCTACATGTCTTTGGTAAAAAAATCCTGATAAGTGTATGTTAATTGGTTTGTGCGAAAGATTTAGAGTCTACAAGCTATGCTACGTATTATTGAAAATTGATCAATCCTGAGGCACTGATGGCCTATCTCATTTCTTGAGGCCCTAAAATGTCAAGACAGTACAAATACCCCCCAAATGACCCCATTTTGGAAAGAGGACAGTCTGAGGTATTTAGTAAGAGGCATAGTGAATTTTTTGAAGTTGCAATTTTCTTCCCACAATGCTTTGGAAAATTAAGAAATATATATATATTTTTTTTTTCTTCACAAAATTGTCACATTTACAAGTTATTTCTCACATACGGTATAGGCATACTTGCAATTACACCCCAAAATACATTCTGCTACTCATCCTGAGTATGGCGATACCCCATGTGTGAGACTTTTCCACAGCCTGGCCACATACAGAGGCCCAACATCTAAGTAACACTGTCAGGTCTTCTAAAAGCATAAATTACACATTTCATTTCCTGAGTACCTATCACATTTTTGAAGGCCCTGGAGCACCAAGACAACCGAATTACCCACAAAATGACCCCATTTTGGAAAGAATACACCCCAATGTATATTCTACAAGGCATAATGAGTCTTTTGAACATGTAATTTTTTTTCCACAAGTCTTTGGAAAATGTGGAAAGAAAATGAAAACATTTTTTTTTTCACAAAGTTGTCAATTTATAAGATATTTCTAACACGTAGCATGTACATAGCAAAAATAACACCCCATAATGCATTCTGCTACTGGTCCTGAGTATGACGATACCACATGTGTGATACTTTTCTACAGCCTGGCCACATACAGAGGCCCAACATCTAAGTAGCACCGTCAGGCGTTCTAAAAGCATAAATTGCACATTTCATTTCCTGAGTACATATCACATTTTTGAAGGCCTTGGAGCACCAGGACAATGGAATTACCCCCAAAATGACCCCATTTTGGAAAGAATACACCCCAATGTATATTCTACAAAGCATAATGAGTCTTTTGAACATGTAATTTTTTTTCCACAAGTCTTTGGAAAATGTGGAAAGAAAATGAAAACATATTTTTTTTCACAAAGTTGTCAATTTATAAGGTATTTCTAACACGTAGCATGTACATAGCAAAAATAACACCCCATAATGCATTCTGCTACTGGTCCTGAGTATGACGATACCACATGTGACAATAAAAACGATACATGTACGATACACAATCTTTATGGAATATTTAACTGTTGAAACACTTTTTTTTATACAAAAGTAAAAGAAAGGTGTAAAAGGTTTCTGAACACCTTTTTTTTAATGTACAAGTTTTCTGAGTAATACGAAACATCTTATATGTAACCCCACATAAGAAAGGTTTTACCCCAGTAAAACCCCCATTAAGGTAACAGGACCACGAGGTTCCGGAAGTTTT
>BLSH010316628.1:596776-608961 GCA_018402905.1 Glandirana rugosa
TTATTATTAGACGAGTAGTAGACCGTGTAGACGGGTAGTATAAGACCGCGTAGTAGTCATTTGTAGCCAGAATATGATGGGCAGATGTGCCAGATGATGAGCAGATTATTATTGGTAGATGGGCAGATGTGCCAGATGTGCGCCAGATGATGGGCAGAATATTTACTGGCAGATGTGTGTTAGATGGGCAGATCTGCGTTAGATGATGGGCTGATGTGCCAGATAGGCAGATGTGCCAGATGATGGGCAGATGTGCCAGATGGGCAGATGTGCCAGATAGGCAGATGTTCCAGATGATGGGCAGATGGGCAGATGTTCCAGATGGGCAGATGTGCCAGATGGGCAGATGTGCCAGATGGGCAAATGTGCCAGATAGGCAGATGTGCCAGATGATGGGCAGATGGGCAGATGTGCCAGATGGGCAGATGTTCCAGATGGGCAGATGTGCCAGATGGGCAGATGTGCCAGATAGGCAGATGTGCCAGATGATAATGGGCAGATGTGTCACAAATAGATGTTCATTTGATGTTTGGGGACACTGTGACAAATGTTTGGGGGCACTAGCTGGGCGATCAGTGGTCAATAGACAAAAAACATCTAATAACTCACTGATCTCCCGGCTGCAGCACAGATCTTTATCTTCCTCTCCTCACTGATGGCTCTGTGTGAGGAGAGGAAGATTTCACAGCCCTCACAACAGCTGTGTTTACATTTACATGACGGCTGTGATTGGCACAGCCGTCATGTGATCAGGAGGGCCAATCACAGAGCCCTCCTGACGTAGCTTGTTGCCATGTCTCTGGGGGACACAGGCACATCGGGATCGCGCCGCTGCGCGGGCACGCGGCCGCGCGATCTCCGTTGTTGTGCCGCCCCCCATCCTGACTTTACATGACATGATGGCTGTTATTGAACACAGCCATCATGTCATCAGGAGGGCAGTACACACTGCCCACCTGCCGATCTGAGATGCGGCATGTCCGGGGGACACGCGCGCATCGGGATCGCGCGGCTGCGCGTGCACGCACCCGCGCGATCCCACTCCTTCTGAATGACGTATCTATACATCCTGTCAGAAGGAGGAATCGCCTACCCGGCCGTATATGAGCAGTGGCCGGGTAGGAAGTGGTTAAGTACCAACGTTTGGCGCAATTCCACGAGTCTCACAAATATTCAAAAATAATACCGCACTTAGAGAATAAAAAAACACAGCAGCAGCAAACAATGAAAGGTTATCCACCATATAAAGTAATAGATTTAAAAAATTGTTGCGCTAACCTAAAAGTGCATAAACTGTGCATAAATCACAAGCTTACATAGTAAACCCCTAAATGAGAATATTGAAACTATAATCATAAAGTGCATGTAGAGTGCAAATTCACAAATGAACAACACATTGATCATATAACATAATACTGTGAAAACATATTGTAAAAAGAGAATATATAATGTTAAATAGTCCCAAATTTGTGAAAAAAAACGTATTGAGAACTTCGTGAGAAAAACTTGGAACATCCAAAGTTCTGTGCAAGTTCAAGGAAAAAAGGTTCACTCTTATTTTCCACCACCAAAGACCATGTAGACACCTCCAGTGACAAGAAAGGGGTAAATAAAAACCCTTACCAGAAACACAGACCCACTATTGCTAGTAAGGGTCAAACTCGCTGGCAGATATAGCCCTCTGCAGGGTCTTAGGTGATAGCAGATCGATCCTCCTATGTTACCAGGGTTCCGTGGCATCCACAATAAGACTGTATGGTTTAGACAGCGGACCTCAATAGTCTCCCACACTGCATACCATAAAGAGATAAAGGCCACATAGCGTAATACCTGCCTGTATCCGACCATCCGATTGCCTGATCCCGCTGAACTGCACCGCTCGCCAGTTGCCGACCCGGACTGTACCACTACTATTCAGCTTCCACGAGCTCCAGTGGACTTCTGCTTTCCATCTGAGACTGTCCAGCCCTCGTGTCCCTCTGTGCTCCAGAGCTCCCAGTCCTCACTACCAGGGGTTTTTGAACGAGGGCCGCAAGAGAGGTTGCCATTGCTCTTGTTGTCTTTCAAAGTCATGCGTTAGCACCGATGCTTTTTCACAATATTCACACTGAAGTCTCTTAAAAACCATATGTGAAGGAGATACAGGTTGCCATCCATCCTCTGTAATCTTCTGCCCCAAGGAGATCTGTGCTGTGTGTTGGTCCTGACATGTTGGGTATCAATTTACTCGGCGTAACATCCTCTTTTACAACATACAAAAAATTGGGCTTACTTTACTGTTTTGTATTTTTTTTAATTCACTAAACTGTTTCTTTTCCAAAAAAAACGCGTTTGAAAAATTCCTGCGCAAATATCGTGTGATATAAAAAGTTGCAATGATTGCCATTTTATTCCCTAGAGTCTCTGCTAAAAAAAATATATAATGTTTGGGGGTTCTGAGTAATTTTCTAGCAAAAAAATGATGATTTTTACATGTAGGAGAGGAGTGCCAGAAATGACCCGGTAAGGAAGTGGTTAAGGGGAACCCCGTGCCAATTTTTTTTTAAAAAAATGACTTGGGGTTTCCCCCAAAATCCAAACCAGGCCCTTCAGGTCTGGTATGGAATTTAAGGGGAACACCGTGCCAAAATTTTTGAAAAAAATTACGTGGGGTTCCCCCCAAAATCCAAACCAGGCCCTTCAGGTCTGGTATGGAATTTAAGGGGAACCCCGTGCCAATTTTTTTTTAAAAAAATGACGTGGGTTCCCCCCGGAAAATCCAAACCAGACCCTTATCCGAGCACACAGCCCTGGCATGGCAGGAGGGGGTGGGGACGAGCGAGCACCCCCCTCTGAACCATACCAGGCCACGTGCCCCAAGGCACCTTGTCCCCATGTTGATGGGGAGAAGGGCCTCATCCCCACAACCCTGACTGGTGGTTATGGGGGTCTGCGGGCAGGGGGCTTATAAGAATCTGGAAGCCCCCTTTAATAAAGGGGCCTCCAGATCCCAACCCCCCCCCATGTGAATAGGTATGGGGTACATTGTAACCCTACCTATTCACCAAAAAAGGAGTGTAGTGTAAAAAAAAACAAGAGGACGTTTTTGACAAGTCCTTTATTTTGTAAAATAGCTCTTTCTTCTTTCTTCCTCCATCTTCTCCTGGCCCGGTCCTTCTTCTGGTCTTCTGCTTCTTCTTTTAGGCCTCTTGCTTCCGCTCTTCGTCTTCAATCTTCAATCCTCATCTTCATTTTCTTTCACCGCCGCTGCTCTCTCTGCTGCTGCAGTCCAGCCCCTGCACGTCTCGCAGAATGGGCGGTGTTCACAATGACAGTATTGAACCCGCCCCCTTATGACGTCATGTAATGTCAGAGGGGACGGGTCACCCATTTACATCACCGGGTGACCCCGCCCCTTCTTATAAAACAACTTTCATTGTGAAGACCACCCATTCTGCGAGACGTGCAGGGGCCGGACTGCAGCAGCGGAGAGAACGGCGGCGGTGAAAGAAGATGGAGAGGAAGATTGAAGACGAAGAACGGAAGCAAGAAGACTAAAAGAAGAAGCAGAAGACCAGAAGAAAGACCGGGCCAGAAGAAGATGGAGGAAGAAAGAAGAAAGAGCTATTTTACAAAATAAAGGACTTGTCAAAAATTGCCTCTTGTTTTTTTTTTACACTACACTCCTTTTTTGGTGCATGGGTAGGGGTACAATGTACCCCAAACCTATTCACATGGGGGGGGCCGGGATCTGGGGGCCCCCAGATTCCGATAAGCCCCCCCCGCCCGCAGACCCCCACAAGCACTGGCCAGGCTTGTGGGGAAGAGGCCCTTGTCCCCATCGACAAGGGGACAAGGAGCTTTGAGGTGGGGGGTAGGGGGATGTAGCCTGGTACGGTTCAGGAGGGGGGGTGCTTGCTTGTCCCCCCCCTCTTCCTAACTGGCCAGGGCTGCATGCTCAGATAAGGGTCTGGTTTGGACTTTAGGGGGAACCCCGCGTCAATTTTTTAAAGATTTGGCGCAGGGTTCCCCTTAATATCCAAACCAGACCAAAAGAGCCTGGTTTGGACTGGGGGGGGGGACCCCACGCACTTTTTTTCAGCGTTTTTATGTATATTGCCGGGAACCGGCAATACATTACAGCCGCGATTTTAAATGACAATTTTTCCTATAGAAATGTGATTTTGCTCTGGCTATGTTCTACACCTCACAGAGATGTGCCCTTTTACACACAGACTAAGGACACCCCCCAGGCACAATATTTAAAGGAATTTTTCATTTTTTTTTTCACTTTAAGCATTATTAAAATCACTGCTCCTGAAAAAACAATTGATTTAAAAACGTTTTTTCATTGATACATGTCCCCTAGGGCAGGACCCGGGTCCCCATACACTTTTTAGGGCAATAACATTGCATATAAGCCTTTAAAATTAGCACTTTTGATTTTTCATGTTCGGGTCCCATAGACTTTAATGATGTTCAGATGTTCGCCCTGAACTTTTTGTCTGTTTGCATGTTCTGGTGCGAACCGAACCGGGGGGTGTTTGGCCCATCCCTAGTGCACACCCTTATAATAATACTTTGTTGAAGCACCTTTTGATTTTATTGCAGCACTCATTACTTTTGCGTATGAGTCTATCAGCATGGCACATCTTGACATGGCAATATTTACCCACTCTTCTTTGCAAAAACATTCCAAATCTGTCAGATTGCAAGGGCATCTCTTGTGCACAACCCTCTTCAGATCACTTCACAGATTTTCAATCGGATTCAGGTCTGGGCTCTGGCTGGGCCATCCCAAAACTATAATCTTCTTCTGGTGAAACCATTCTTTTGTTGATTTGGATGTATGCTTTGGGTCGTTGTCATGCTGAAAGATGAAGTTCATCTTCACGTTCAGCTTTCTAGCAGAAGCATGAAAATTTTGTGCCAGTATTCACCGTTCAGCGTCTGCCACCCCTCTCTGCCAATCCCTCCATTGGCTGCCACTCGCCCAACGAATTAAGTTCAAAATACTAACCATGAGCTACAAAGCCATCCACAACTCTGCTCCCAGCTACATCACCAACCTAGTCTCAAAATACCAACCTAACCGTCCTCTTCGCTCCTCCCAAGACCTCCTGCTCTCCAGCTCCCTCATCACCTCCTCTCATACTCGTCTCCAAGACTTCTCCCGAGCTGCTCCCATCCTCTGGAACTCCCTACCCCAATTTGTCAGACTATCCCCAAATCTTTCCACCTTTAGGCGATTCCTGAAAACTTTTCTCTTCAGGGAAGCCTATCCTGCCGCCACCTAACAACTGCACTTTTTTATTCTCAATTAACCCATCCCCCCACAGTTATTTCCCTCTCGTATCATTTAACCCTCCCTCCTAGATTGTAAGCTCTACCGAGCAGGGCCCTCTGATTCCTCCTGTATTGAATTGTATTGTATTGTACTGTCTGCCCTAATATTGTAAAGCGCTGCGCAAACTGTCGGCGCTATATAAATACTGTATAATAATAATAATAATATTAACTGGTATTTGGAATTGCTTATAAACCCCTTTACCTTGACTAAGGCCACCGTTCCAGCTGAAGAAAAACAGCCCCAAAGCATGATGCTGCCACCACCATGTTTCACTGTGGGTATGGTGTTCTTTTGATGATGTGCAGTGTTGTTTTTGCTCCAAACATATTTCTTGGAATTATGGCCTAAAAGTTCAACTTTGGTTTCATCAGATCATAACACATTTTCCCACATGCTTTTGGGAGACTCCAGATGTGTTTTTTACCAAAATTTAACTGGACTTGGGAGTTCTTCTTCGTAAGAAAAGGCTTCCGTCTTGCCACTATACCCCATAGCCCAGACATATGAAGAATATGGGCGATTGGTGTCACATGTACCACACAGCCAGTACTTGCCAGATATTCCTGCAGTTCCTTTAATGTTGCTGTAGGCCTCTTAGCAGCCTTCCTGACCAGTTTTCTTCTCGTCTTTTCATCAATTTCGGAGAGACGTCCAATTTTTGGTAATGTCACTGTTGTGCCATATTTTCTCCACTTGATGATGACTGTCTTCACTGTATTCCATGGTATATCTAATGCCTTGCAAATTCTTTTGTACCCTTCTCCTGACTGACACCTTTTAACAATGAGATCCCTCTGATGCTTTGAAAGCTCTCTGAGGACCATGGCTTTTGTTGTAGGATGCAACTAAGAAAATGTCAGGAAAGACCTACTATAACAGCTGATCTTTATTTTGGGTTAATCAGAGGCACTTTAAATGATGGCAGGTGTGTACTGACTCCTATTTACCATGAATTTGAATGTGATTGCTTAATTCTGAACACAGCTACAGCCCCAGTTATAAGAGGGTGTGCACACTTATGCAACCGCATTATTTTAGTTTTTTATTTTTACTTCCCCCCTAAAAGATTTCAGTTTGTTTTTCAATTGAGTTGTACAATGTATAGGTCACATTAAAGGTGGAAAAAGTTCTGACATGATTTATATTTGTCTCATTTACTTACATCACAAAAACCTGACATGTTAACAGGGGTGTTTAGACTTTTTATATCCACTGTACCTGGCGTAGTGTATGTATAAAGTTCACATCAGTGCTCTGCCCTGCACTGAGAAAAGTAGAGCAGGGCCTACTTTTTTCAGTGCAACACAATGCAACGCATGTAAAAACATGTAAGCGCACCTCAGTACACATAAATGCACGAGTCAAAATAGTCCATTGAAGTTTCCTTTACAAATAAAGCTTAGTGAAGTTAAAAAAAAAGCATTGCATGTTTTCAGCTGAATGGTTTGAATACTGCTTCTTGTCCATTCATTGCATTCCAATCACCCGCTGTTATTTTCATATTTTTTAAAAGTTTTGTTATATATCACTTCTAACTTCTCATTAAAAATGTCCTTTCCTTTTATGTATACGTATTCTTTCACTAAAAGGTTTGAGTTCAATAATTGATGGCTTATAATTCTAATGTATTATAAAACCCTCACAGGCTCCACTGTACAATATTGTGTTTTTTCCTGATTTCATTATTCCCCTTCTTTCCATTGAGTTTTTCTGTAGAGCTAAAATCTTTTTTGTATATTTAATTGTTTCAGTTCTCTGAATACTAACATCCTTCATCCTCCAGACTAAGTACTATACTCATATATGTCATGCTCTAAGCAATAAATCATAAGACTCATTGTTCTGTCTGACTCTTGCCACGTGCTGGTTTTTGGCATAATTTATTATTTTTTGGGATAGGCTTGTCAGTCCTGTGCTAACACATAATAAAGGGGACCAGTTTTTTTAATTTCAGGGGGTGTTCCTCTAGGAGAGGTTGGTTCCTACATTAAAATGAAATAACTCCCTTGGTTTCCTATTAATGTATTCATAATTTGCCTTTAGGCTGGGTTCACACTATCTTCGCATGCGGCTCACAGCAGTAAGGGGTCCGGTGCATCCCCTTTCACCGTTTCAGGTCTGATTTCAGCCCAAATTTTTGGCTGAATAAGGACCTGAAACGGACCAGAAGAAGCACAGGGCTCCTGTGCAAATCGCACCGGAGCCACTCAGGAGATGTGTGAACCAGATCCATAGAGATCCGGTCAAAATCTCCTGCTATTGCGAATTCAATTCGCAATAGTGTGAACCCAGCCTTAATGATCCCTTTCTAAACCTGAATGTAGCAGGGAATGCACTCATTTACTTGCAGCACTTATTTTCCAGATCACCAAGCCATCTATAGGCTCCTTTGGTTTTTAATAAGGGTAATCACAGCAGAAGTATCTTTCCCAATATACACTATATTACCAAAAGTATTGGGTCACCTGCCATTACACACATATGAACTTTAATGGCATCCCAGTGTTAGTCAGTATAGTTCAATATTAAACTGGCCCATCCTTTGCAGCTAGAACAGCTTCAACTCTTCTGGGAAGTCTGTCCACAAGATTTAGGAGTGTGTCTATGGGAATGTTTGACCATTCTTCCAGAAGCGCACCTTGATTTGTGCACTGGTGCGTAGTCATGTTGGAACAGGAAGGGGGCCATCCCCAAACTGTTTCCACGCACCAAATGATTTGGACCAGTGCACAAAGCAAGGTCCATAAAGACGTCTATCAGGTTAATAGACAGTCAAGTTCATCCACCCCCAAACTCGCTCATCCATGTCTTTATATACCTTGCTTTGTGCACTGGTCCAAATTATTTGGGGGAGGGGGGATTGTGGTGTTGGTGTTATTTTTCAGGGGTTGGGCTTGGTCCCTTAGTTCCAGTGAAGCTAACTCTTAAGGTGTCAGCATACCAAGACATTTTGGACAATTTCATGCTCCCAACTTTGTGGGAACAGTTTGGGGATGGCCCCTTCCTGTTCCAACATGACTGCGCACCAGTGCACAAAGCAAGGTCCATAAAGACATAGATGAGCGTGTTTGGGGTGGAGGAACTTGACTGGCCTGCACAGAGTCTTGGCCTCAACCCGATAGAACACCTTTGGGATGAATTAGGAGAGAACCCTCATAATGGGACTTTAACGGCACTGAATCATTTCTATGTGAATAGGAGGGGTCTTGAATGATTTAAAAATCTTTATTCAATACAAAGTATAAAAATGATTGCAATACATATTAAAAATAGTTCAATACAGTTTAAAAACACAATGTACTCAAATTGAGATCACCAACACTGAAAGTGAAGATGATCAACACCCAACGCGTTTTGAAATTGCTTTTTTTCTTCAGGGGTGCATAAACATTAAAGAAAGAGGTTTACTTTCTTTTGAAACAATGAGTACATTTTGATAGAATAATAGTTAAAAATTGCCTACACATTGTCCTCTCAACATGATCAGGGAGTATGGAAACCAGTGCCCAGCCCGCAAATCACTGGGGTCGGATAATTCACTGCAAACCAAATGTGGAGGTGTATGCTAGGTCTGTAGTGTTAATGCAATGCCAGCAGCTTTTTGGTTTATTTTTTCTATATGGTCACTAAGAATGAAAGGTATGTATATTGTTTGAAATGGCATGCAGATTATATTACGCCATCTGTGTATTTAAGAAGTTGATTAAATCCATTTAGGGCTCTATATGAACAGAGGGGGCACTGGAGAGGGATCAATCCAGAGTAATGTCTCCCGAGGCTGCAGTCTAGGTGTTAGTTTGTGCGCATGGTTGTGTGGTCATATGGACTTTTGAAGACATAAAGAGCATTGCATTCTAAGTTTAGTGAAAGTCATGTGGAGGGTGTGGAACTATCTTTCTTTAATGCCAGATAAAGCTGCAGCAGTGCAAATAATACAACGATTTTGTGCCATGAAACAGAGGAGCTTTGTGTCCAAGATCACTGGGCCTGTATCCAGAGAACAGGAAAACCTGTGTGCCAGAGAGATGAGAATTTGTGTGCCAGAGCAAAACAAAGAGAAGTTTATGTGTACAAATTATACTGTATCTACAGTTGTGAGAAAAATATATGGAATTTTGCATGAATGGCTCCTCTGATCACTTAAATCAAATTATTAAATACATACATATACATACTATATATCTTATTTAGCAAATATCACACAGATCATTTTACATACCTGTGCCTAAAAAGTAGTATAAAATGGTGCATTCTGGGAATATCTTATGGATTGTTTTGAAAGAAATAGCAGGCTAGGCACAAGATTATGCAGAGACCATGAACTCAGTCCTTGACCTTCAGTTGCGCATCAAGTCTGTCCCTGACCTTTTGTTATGTTGTCATGTGTGTCCGGTATCTGGAGGACTTCTTGGCACTAAATTTAGACTTTTCTGAATATGAGCTCAAGTTCTCTGATCCTGTCTATGTCTCATCATGTTTCTGACTTTGGTTTCCCCATCCTCAAGGAAATACCAAACATTATTCTTTAAAACAGCAGCCCCCTACTGGTCAATCCATTAGTAGAGGTCAAGATGAGGACCACGATTACTAGAGCAGAAAATTCATCTGAGCGGATGCTTTGTGTGTGTGCGAAGACGGACTCTAAATTGTGCAATTTAAAACTGCAGAAAGGAAAAACTTTAAATTTCATTTTTTGTTTTATTCTACATCGATAACAATATACTATATTACATATTCCCCAGATTTATCAAAAAAGTTGTGTTAGGCTAACCATGAATTTTCAGTAAATGAAGCAGGAGACACAAAAGCATGACACTGCAATTTAGCTAAACCTTTGTGCTTGTGTAATTATCATATATACCAGAACAGGAAATCTGAAAATGAGTATTTTGACTGACACTTTATTATGTAGTAAAAGTAAAAATAAACACATTAAAGTGGAGATCAAAGCAAATGTGTTTTCCTCTGTGTACAATTTTTACATTAAATCACTGTGCCTTACCTTCCACGTTATTGTTCTGCAGCCAGCATTCCTGACATATCAGGCAATGCTTTTTTAATGTTTCCTAAGGGCTGTAGTGGTGTAACCACAATAAAATGGGGAAACTTGGACACTCCTGGTAGAAGCAGGCAAAAAAGTTCTGATGATGTCAGGATCATGTAGTAGTTAATGTACATAGAATATAGGTACCCCTGATGACGTCATTTGTGACGAAACGATCGTCGGTCGGACACGTACACATGCTACTGTGCATGCAAGATCACCATCTGGCCATTTTGCTCAAGGGAAACGGAGTCCTGTGAATGTTATGAGCCCATAACTTTTTAACTTGATGTAAGTACATTACATTTTAATAAATTGAATGCCGCTACAGTGCTATACCATGTGGAGCTTTTTTGTTTTATATATACTCCGGCACTGAAGCTCCTGTCCCTCTGGATATTGCTCTTTGGATTGCTTGTGAGTTGTCCGGCATATGCCGCTTGGGTGTCACCAGGAGAGGATATCCGGTCTCTACCTATAGTGGATTATAGATCCGATTAAGCGTTATCTGACTTCCCTGAGTAAGGGGGGGTCACTGGCTTTTTGGTAAGCCTTCATTTTTACCTCAGTGTCACACGGTCGGGTGTCTGATTATCATCTTTTAGCACATCTTTCTTCTTTGAACTTTACCAATAAACTTTAACTTATATGAATTTACCTGCATCAATTATTGCCATCCATCTTTATGAAATATCCATCATCACATATGTTTATGATTTATTTATGAGATCAATTTTTGCATTTTTTACAAATCATGTTTTTATTGCATAGAGCACTTTATTGGATGATTTACATTTTTTTATATATTGTGTGATTGCACTCATTGCACTTCAATTAATCTTTAGTGCTGCACTTTGAGTATCTACTGTTGTTGTGCCTGGTATCTGGATATAGTGTACAGCTGCTATTTTTATTTATATTGTTTCTAGCGTGGATTGGTTTATAGAATATAGGTAAAGGAACCCCTAGAGCCGATGTAACTGTGGTTTTAGTAATATTCCTGATTAGCTTGCTTAATTTGAGCATACTACTGCCTAAGGGTAAATCGGGGCAAGTTTCTGCACAAATTGGTCATAAAATGTGATCTGATCTTATCTAAGTCACAACAATGGACAATCACAGTCTGCTTAAACTAATAACACACAAAGAATTAAATGTTACCATGTTTTTATTGAACACATCATGTAAAAATTCACAGTGCAGGTGGAAAAAGTATGTGAACCCTTGGATTTAATACTGTAACTGGTTGAACCTCCTTTGGCAGCAATAACTTCAACCAAACGTTTCCTGTAGTTGCAGATCAGAGGTGCACAACGGTCAGGAGTAATTCTTGACCATTCCTCTTTAAAGAACTGTTTCAGTTCAGCAATATTCTTGGGATGTCTGGTGTGAATAGCTTTCGTGAGGTCATGCAACAGCATCTCAATCAGGTTGAGGTCAGGACTCTGACTGGGCCACTCCAGAAGGCGTATTTTCTTTTGTTTAAGCCATTCTGTTGTTGATTTACTTCTATGCTTTGGGTCGTTGTCCTGTTGCAACACCCATCTTCTGTTGAGCTTCAGCTGCTGGACAGATGGCCTTAAGTTCTCCAGCAAAATGTCTTGATAAACTTGGGAATTCATTTTTCCTTCGATGATAGCAATCTGTCCTGGCCCTGACACAACAAAGGAGCCCCAAACCATGATGCCCCCACCACCATACATCACAGTTGGGATGAGGTAACAGGGATGTTAGCATATGTCAGAGACCTGTGTAAGTCTTTAGCTGACACTCTAAGATTCTTCTTCACCTCATTGAGCGGTCTGCGCTGTG
>BLSH010316628.1:628460-642684 GCA_018402905.1 Glandirana rugosa
ACGTCAGGGATGAAAGTTTCGACACAGACGAGACGAGTAACGATTATTGTGCAAGATCCTAAAAAGACAGATAACTACGTCAGGTACCACACGTCCGTCACTCGCCATTACTACACGACATTGGAGGTCGTTGGTTAGTTACTCGTCAGTACTACACTTACCCCCCCCGTTTCTTTTAAAAACGGGTCCCAGGTTAGTTATAATTGGTGAACGGCTGTCACATTGCACCTTTGTGCAGCCGTTCACCGTGGGTAACAACACCCTCCTGCAATATATTGCAGGAGGGTGTTAGCGCGAGGGCGCGCGGGGGACCCCGCGCGTGGACCCTCGTAGGCGGGCGCGCGGGAGCGCGATTGTGGGAGGACGTTATATAACGTCCTCCCACAACAATGGGTGCCACTTGCCGACGTGTTTCCACGTTACACTGTCGGCAAGTGGTTAATATTGATTGGACCCTGGGCAAAAATTTTCTTTGCCCCCCCCATTCACATCATGACTGCTCATTGATTGGTTGCTGGAGGTTACAGCACATCATTACCGCTCACTGCCTGCACACCATGGACTGCATCAATAGACAGAAAAATCCTAGAACGTGTTATTAGCAATGAGCAGAGCAGACACAGCTTTGAAAGTAGGGACTGCAGTGTGTGTGAACAAGGCCTTCATGGTGAAAGGTCTACTTTAAACCAGGACAGCTTGTTCTGACTCTCATACACTCCATTTATTGTGTGGATGTATAGCTTGGTTTGAGACTGCATCCCAGTGAAGGTCAACTGATGAGGTTTTCAGGGCCTCAACTGCAGCCCCTGACACACCAAAGGGTTGTTCATGTCATTGCCAGACATACTACGTGAGATGGTCAGAGACTGCAGGCGCACAAGAGATGGTCAGAGACTGCAGACGTACTACAGGAGATGGTCAGAAACTGCAGACATACTACAGGAGATGGTCAGAAACTGCAGACTTACTGGAGGAGATGGTGAGAGACTGCAGTTGTACTACAGGAGATGGTCAGAAACTGCAGACTTACTGGAGGAGATGGTGAGAGACTGCAGTTGTACTACAGGAGATGGTCAGACCATCCATGTACTGTCTGATCTCCTATCCCTGTACATTGTCTGCTGAACACTCACAATGGTCCTTCCTGATCCCCATAACAACTGCTGTCAGTGTCCCCACACACCACACATGTCATTTACTTACTGAGAGACACCGCCAATGAGGACAGGTCCCAGACTTTCAGCATGGACTGTACAGAGGAGGGTGGAGCCGTCCTTACTTCTCCTCTCCACTGATCACAGGTCTGGTTGTTAGGGGGTGGTGTGATTGGCTGTTAGGGAGATGTGGAGGTCACGTGACGGCAGGTCAGGCAGTGGTTGGTTGGGAATTGGAAGAGATGATGCAGCACCAAGCCGGGAACCAAGCCACACAGCTGTAGTCCAACTCCACCCCTGTAGTATTTGGCCGCCATGTTTTTATGGGCAGCGCAGGTGCAAGGGGCAGCTTCTTTGTGCCACACGACAATAACTGGGGCTGGGCCCAGGGCAGCTGCCCCTTTTCCCCCCGCATTAAAGAGAGCCTTGTGTGGGAGATTCATTGCAGGTTTTCTGCACCACATCCTAGTGTGAACCAGGGCTGATTATTGCCTTTTCAACATAATTAAAAAATGGCCATGGCACTGAGGGCAGCAAACAGTCCAGCCTGGTTCTGGCAGCAATGTTGTTGTGCTTGGTAACCCCTCAGCCTTTTGGCTCTGCAGTCAGCACCACAACATAGCTGACAGAGCCAGGCTGGACTGTCAATTCCAACTAAGCAGTGGAAAATGGTAACCCACGAATCCAGTGATTAGTAAATAATTTTGCCAGTTACCAAAGACTCACTTGCCTCAATGGCAGCACAGCAGTGGTGGTAAGTGGTCTGTGATGACCGTCTCAGGCAGCAAGCAAGCCAAAAAGGAAACAGGGAGGCTCAGCTCCTTAGCAGCAGCACTGCTACCCTGCGAGTTCTCCGCTCCATTCTCTCCAAGGCGGGAAGTACAGAGTGTAGAGACAGTCGGGCACGGTGGGCGGGACTACAGACACCGCCCGCTCCCACTGTGTCTATGATCTGTCCACCGGGAACCCAGCACAGCCTGCTTGTAACAGCGTGACGTGAGTGCCTGTGACAGTGTGCCTTACACCCGACCTGTTGCATCCACTTTGCCCGCGATACTGACTGCTGTGCTCCGCTGTTTGTTCTTGCAGTGCTGGCACCATGAGAGGCGAAAGGGCAGCAACACTTTTTATTTTTGTCAGAATGCTCTGGGGGGGTTTGAACACCCCTGCTTTCATAGTAAAAATGATAAATTAACTTCCCTGTGCTTCCACTAATTCTCACACCTCAAAATACAAACCTTCTTTAAAAGAAACAGAAAGAAAAAGTGTTCTGCTACTTACCTTTCTAGTCCAAATAATAGCAAACTGACAACATTAAGAGTGTCCTGTCACCTCTTTCCCTGTCCTCTCTATTCTTCTCCCTTTCATCTCCACTTTACATTCTTATCTGTTTTGTTTTTACTTACTTAAAATATAGAAAAGCCAAATGGGGATTTACAAGTCTCGGGAAAGCTATTTGGGGCTATGAAATATCAAATGAATGTATACATTTTCATGTTTATCACACAGACTGCAATTGAAGGTACATCTTACCTGCCTTCTATCTCTAATTAATGCAAGTATTACTATTGGCAAAGTGTACTGCATGACATGTAGTAGACTAACTGTATCCACCTTTCATCAATCTAGACAAAAACTGTGTTACTTAACCACTTGCCGACCGCCGATCGGCATCTGACGGCGACAAAGTGGTTCGTTATCGCAAAACGCCGTCATACGACGGCGGCTGCGATATCGCGCACTCTGAGCGCGCGCGCCGCCGGAGGCGCGCCCGCGCGCTCACTGTGTTCGGGGAGGGCCAGGGAGCGGGTGCGGCGGCTTCGATTGCCGCCGGCTACCCGCGATGGCCCCCCCGGAGCGAATGAGCGGAGGTCCGTGTATGTAAACACGGACCTCCGCTCTGTGTGAGGGGGAAGGGAAGTGATCACAGCCTTCTCGTACATGAAGGCTGTGATAACTTCCTTTCCCCAGATAGGCAGTCCCCAATACAGTTAGAACACGCCCAGGGAACATAGTTAACCCTTAGCGCGCCCCCTGCAGGTTAACCCCTTCACTGCCAATGGCATTTACACAGTAATCAGTGCATTTTTATAGCACTGATCGCTGTATAAATGCCAATGGTCCCAAAAAAGTGTCAAAACGTTCCGACATGTCCGCCCCAATATCGCAGTACCGCAAAAAATCGCAGATCGCCGCCATTTTTAGTAAAAAATAAAAAAAAAATAAAAACCCCAGAAATGAATTCTCACCATCCGTAAACGCGACCACTTTTGCGCAAACCAATCAATAAACGCCGATTGCGATTTTTTTTTATCGCAAATATGAGGAAGAATATAAATCGGCCAAAAACGGTGAAAAAAAATTTTTTTTATATTTTTTTTTTGGATTTGTATTCTAGCAAAAAGTAAGAAATTTGGGTTTTTTTGCAAAATTGTCGCTCTTCTTTTGTTTATAGCGGCGATCAGAAATGACGCAGAGGTGATCAAATACCACCAAAAGAAAGCTCTATTTGTGGGAAAAAAAGGACGCAAATTTCGTTTGGGTACAATGTCGCACGACCGCGCAATTTTCAGTTAAAGCGACGCAGTGCCGAATCGCAAAAAGGGCTCCGGTCCTAAAGCTGGAAATCCTTCCGGGGCTGAAGTGGTTAATAACACAGTACACGGACTAATGAAGGGCAGTCATTTGAGAAACACGGATTCAGGGTTGTTGCACTTAGATGGTCACAGAGCACCCTATACCCACCTGCTCTGGGCTTCATTTAAATAAACTGGAACTTTCGGTTACCGCTTCTACAGATAACTGAACACTACAGGCAAGGGTGTAGCATGAAGTCAGTGGGCCTGTGAGCAAGATAAAAAGTGGGCCCCAAGCATTGATTAAAAAAAAAAAAAAAGCTCTGAAATGTGAGCATGGCTTAATTTGGACTAAATATTGGGCATGGCTTAAAGGTGGTGTGGTTTAATAGAGTCTGAGATGACTTGCATAGTGCAGAATGTGGTAATGTTACATTTCAGAGTGCACAGCGGTGGGTAGTATGTGCAGGAGAGGGGTGTAGTGTATGGTGGTGGGTATTATGTATAGGAGAGGAGTGGGGGGTGTATGGTGGTGGGTATTATGTGCAGGAGAGGAGTGCAGAGTGTGTGGAGGTGGGTAGTATGTGCAGGTGAGGAGTGCAGAGTGTATGGAGGTGGGTAGTATGTGCAGGTGAGGAATGCGGAGTGTATAGTGGTGGGTATTATGTGCAGGAGAGGAGTGTGGAGTGTATAATGCTGGATATTATGTGCAGGAGAGGAGTGTGGAGTGTATGGCAGTGGATAGAATGTGCAGGTGAGAAGTGCAGTGTGTACAGCAGTGGGTAGTATGTGCAGGAGAGGAGTGAAGATTGTATGGAGGTGGGCAGTATGTGCAGGAGAGGAATGCGGAGTGTATGGAGGTGGGTAGTATGTGCAGGAGAGGGGAGCGGACTGTATAGCGGTGGGTTGTATGTGCTGGAGAGGAGTGGGGAGTGTATAGCGGTGGGTAGAATGTGCAGGTGAGGACTGCGGAGAGTACAGCAGCGGGTAGTATGTACGGGATAGTGTCAGTAGGGCAGTGGACGGTGTCAGTAGTTCTCTAGTTTTATTTTTATTTTTTATTTTTTTACAACTTAAAGAGGAACTGCAGTCTGCTCACATAATTTGTAATAGAAACATATTTGCCATTCTGAAGCTTCCCTCCAACCACTTTGCATATTATTTTATATATACTGTACTGTGATTCCGTATTGTGATCCCTCCACTGAGTCTGGCTGCAATCATTTTAACTGTGGGCAGCTGAAGCTCATCCCCCCTCCCTTCCTGGCAAACTCTCACAAGAGTGAGAGAGAGAGAGACAGAGAGAGAGAGCTGTGCATGATGTCATACGCCTAGGCTTTTTTAAAGAAAAGAAACAGGAAGTGGGCTGTATAAGGCATTTACTGGCAGAAAAAAAAAATGTTTTACTATCCAAAGTTAAAACAACAAGGGCAGAGGATTTAATAGATAGAAAGATGAAAAGTTCCACTTTAATTTTTTTAGCATTTATGTCAGAAATTTTATTTTTTACAATTTCATTTTTTTAATAATATTTTAAAAATTATGTTAAAATAATTGTTATTACAGTGCTTCTGGGGAGGGGTATGGGGCAGTGCACAGTGTTAGTAGGGCAGTGGATGGTGTCAGTAGTTTTTGTCTAAATAGAGATTACCCAGTCCCTTTATCAGTAGCCTCAGAATTGAAGATGCGTGGACAGGAGACAGAGGCTCCTGTCCATTCATAAACGGAGGCACAGTTTACTCTGCACAGTTATCAAAGGACACAGGGGCGATCGGTAGCAATCGCTCGCTGTGTCCAATTCAGAAAAGGAAGGGGCCGGTGAATGGCATATTTACCGGCCCCTTCCTCCACTCTCCATCCTGACATCAGCCGGTGGGAGATGAGAGGAGGGAAACTGGATGGCTAAGGGGGCTGGGTAGAGGAGGTCCGCACAGGGGGCCGCATGTCCGCTGCTTTGTTGAAAGGCTATACAGGGAGATTGGTGCTTGCAGCTGTCCCTTCGGCCACACCCATCATCCCCCACAATCAGGGGATTATGTGCAGTGTGGGTCACTGGGCCTGTGTGCAGTGAACGCCCAGCACACATGGATGATATGCCACTGACTACGGGTAATGCTCATGTTCACATTTGAACAGAACACTTCTCCCCTGCTCTTGCATCATAATATGTTCAGCAGTTTTGAATACGATAGACATGCTAGCCATGATGTTTACATTTATCCACAAAGCAGGATTAGACCTTGCAAATGGATTTTGAGTGTTCTCTGAGAACCTATGTGAGCAGTCCCCAGTAATGGCACCAAATTAGTGTATCCAGAATAGTGATAGTTGATCTCTAGAGTATGAACATTAATATGCATTATCACCCTTTGAACTGTATAATAACATAAAACCAGTTCTGTTGCTGGAGCATTCTACTTACCAGGTTGGTTAGAAGATAATATGCATAGAAGGCAATGACATTTCCATAGGTGAGGAAGTATGTAACAGGCTCCATAATATCCCAAGAGTAGACCCACCATGTGAGATAGCCTAAAGCTCCTCCTTGTGTAGACAGCACTGCCAGTCCAGTCCACATAAGCATCTTGCTTCTGGCATCTGATTTAGCAATTATATCCAACCTAATCTAAAAAAACAGAAAGATGGATTAGCAGTGTATGTCATATATGTTATGTTCCATCCAAACTCATTCTGTTGGTGGATTTCAGAATAGGCACCTAAACAGCTCTAAAATCCATGCTGCATCCTGTTGCCACATCATCATGGTCAGAAAATGTAGCATGGGCTAGAGAACTGGCTGACATTCTTTGTCTGCGCTTTACCAGTAAAAGCTATGTCACTGACTCAATGTCAGTTTTTAAACAGTCCAATGTATGTCATTGCCTAACAAAACATCACCATTTTATTTTAATTTTACACCTACACTGGAAAATTAAATTGTATGTATAGATAAAACTTTTGTTTGTATTGGATGCAGTGAGGGAAGGGTTAAAATCCCTATCAGGATATTTTTGCTGTCCGTTGCCTGCTTGGGAGATTTCCCTTCACTTTCTCAAAGTGACCTGGGGCTTCTTCAGAAATGAAATAATGATTTGGGGGTTACATTTTCAGAAAAGCAAAAGGAGAGAATACAGGTCTTTGCACATAAGGCATCAATTTGTAATAAATACCAAGCAATTACTTATAAGATAGTCACCAAGTGGTATAGAACACCGGGTAAACTCATCCCTCACTTGCTGGCGATGTGGAACTCAGGGTTGGCACATTCTTGCATGCCTTTTGGAATTGCCCAGCGTTACAAACCTTCTGGCGTCCGGTCTGAGAGATATACATCACACAATGGGCTTCTCTCTGGCAGCTGATTCGGCAACCATCTTTCTTCATCTGACCCCTATGACACGTAAACGTTACAAGAAAGTTTTGCTTCTGCAGCTATTAAATGCGGCTAAAGCCTGCATCTCCAGTGTATGGAAAAGTAGCTCTCCCCCACCTGTGGGGCAGTGATTTGCCAGGGTAAATGATATACAGGAAATGGAGGACCTTACAGCGGCCCTCGGGGACAAGAACTCTGAAATAACCAGAAATGGTTTTACTGGGATGAGTTTAAGTACTCTTCCAGATACAATCATTGGCTGTGAGAAATCGATTACCTTCTATCTGGACAATAATCCTTTTACCTCTTTATCCTTCGTGTGTCGGAGTTACGACAGGCAGCTGTATGGGACGGTATGCTAAACCATATTTTTATCCGATTTTAGGTAGGTGATACTTTTCAATGGATCACTTCTTATCATTACATCTTTTTCTCCCCTTCCCTCTCCTCCACATCATCCTGGTATCTCTCCCAACAAAAGTATTGCATTTTTTTAAGCCTCTGTTAATAAGTGCTGGCAGAAGACATTTCAACTCACCTGCTCTAGGGGCAGCAGCTCTTCCTTCAAGGCTTCTATCCTCTGTATGAGCCCCTGTTCTTTGTTTAGATGATATTCTTCTAAGTGCAAAGCTGAATACAGGTCTTGGACCAAAGACTTCACGGGATCCATTCCATTAGACTCATTAGTAGGCTGCTTGTCTGGAAAGGAAAATAGTACTTACATTTTGCTTCACTTATGTTATGCAGAAAGGCCTACAAACAATATGGGAAGATCACATCTCAAAACCCAATTTTTTGCAGTCTTCTCACATCCTTTCATTGAGGAAGACCTTGAGTTATTAAGAATATCTCTTTCCATCCAGTTTGTATGACTTTCTGTGACACTTTACTGTTAAATAGTCTGTGCCCTGCAATTATTGGATACTGAATTTAGGAAAAGTTTACACATAATGGATAAATATAGCTATTTTTTTACTGAATCAATACCGGTTTGTTTTATTTTTTTTGTTGTTGTCTTTTTCACCACAGTTGCTCTGCCAGATGAGCAACATGGAACCTGTCACATCTCACAGCCAGAAGAGACAAGAGCCATTTGAAGTTACAGCTTTTGTAACCGTCATGTTGTTTGAAGCATTGTTTTGTTCACAGATATTACTTCTATGAAGACTAAAATGTCTGAGTCATATTCACATCATACCTGTCTGAAGAGACTGGACATGGTACGTTGAATTGTTTATAACAAGGTGAAAATCATTCTTCAATAAGATGTCCATCAATGTTGAAGCAGAGAACTTGGTACCATCTGAAGATAAAAAGGATTTACATAAAAAATAAACATATCCCAAATCACACAGGCAACACTTGCATAATCATATCTCTTACAATCTTGCAGGATATTTTGGTTACAAGTCAATCCTGCAACAAAGAGAAAACTTAGAGAAAATGGATTGTAAGAATTGTGCACCAACTTTGACATGGATGGGGCTTATATATCATAATGGTGAACATATGCACCACTCAAAAAGCACAATAGGGTGGATGTATATGTAAAATGAATAAGAAAAAAGGATAAAACGAGTCCTGCAACGGATTAGGAAAGAAATGCTGAAGAAGAGTCTTAAGCTGGGGTTTACCTGTTATTTAAATCCAAATAAAAACAAAGATGGCTTAATTTAGATACTGTCAATGACCTCCTCAAAAGTACACTTACACATTGGATGGGTGACTGCACTAAAAGCCTGAAGTAGGGTAGAGATTTTTTACAGAATAGACTGTGTATGTCACATCTGCTAGCAATTTTTTTCTAATGTAAGCTGAATGTGGTGCAAGCACCATGCTGTGTACACTCCCAGCATCTGTGCTGAGAATTAAGTATCGTGCCAGGATGATATCTGCAGGGGATATGTCATCAGTGGCTGCCCAATTGTCAAAGAAAGATGTCAGGCCAGGAGAAGACCTGAAAAATATAGCGGCAGCAAATGGAGTGATCAGGATAGCACAGGCCTTGCATTGCTTGAGTAGGCCAAATTATGTTATGAATCTGCCATAACGACCAAGTATGCTGTCCTAGCTTTAGTTACACTTTAGGATTTAGCATATGATAATAAGTAAGACTAGCTATCACCGGAATGAGATCCAGTTTTCTTTCGGCTGCATGTTTAACTCAGTAAGCAGCAATTAAAAGTGGAATCAGGTTTAAATGTTGTGACTTCCTAGATGCTCGAAAGGAAGCATTGCAATTACGTATGTTTACCTCTGGATGCAGAGAGAAAAAGAAGATAGACTTCATATAAAAACAAACAATGCCATTTTCATTATTTATTTCATTCATTCATTTTCTTGTACCTGTAGATATGGCAGCCAGACTCTGAATTCCTTGGTCCTCATTCTGGATGTCCTTTAAAAACTTCCCTACTGTAGTTGTGAAGGGTTTAATGGTGAACTGGCAACGTTCATTACGAGATGGCAGGGAGAGTGTTATAACAGGAAGTCCATGCTTATAGTGGACAGCCACATCTGCAACACGCAAAAAAAAAAAAAGATTTTAGGGCTTTTCAACTCCAATTTTAAGGACCTCTAACAGCACACAATATTCATTTTACAGACTCATGGATGACATAAGCAGTATTTTTCTCTAAAAGTGGCATGAATGTACAACTCTACCTTGTGCTCTTTATGGTAGTGCACAAGATTGTACTGTGTGTGTTACTCTTACGACCTTTATCTTACAATCACTAGGAAACTGTATTTTTACTGCGTGAAAATTCTTAAAAGAGAACTAAGCCCACCAATGTAACAGTTTCCCATAATAGTAAGGTTCAAGACATGCCTTCAATGATAACGGTTATTAGTTCCTAGTGTTCTTATGTTAGCTCCCAACCTAACTGTGAAGCCATCAAATGGCTGGTGTCATAGCTTATCACATGTGCAGCACCATGGCAATTGCTGATCAAATAGAGGCTAAGATAGCATCTCCCTTGGCTGTAAAGGATAGGAAAGTTTAGTCCCACTTTAAAAGCAAAACAGGAAATGGAACTGCAAGAAAAACTGTGTTTAGCTTTATACAAGTTACTAAATTGAGTCTATTGTACACACAAATCTATGTAGCATACACATGCCATAAAAATGACCCCAAAATATCCTTATGCCAGTACCATTAAAGCCCTACATTCCCTCTATGTTTAACTGATACGTTTGCATAATGAGCCAGTAATTGATAATGTCTTATCTATGGACCGCTGGAAACCATTACTGAATTCTATGCCTTTTGTAGAGGCTAATAAGCTACTGGAATTTGCCAGAAAACAAAAGAATTGAGATTTGAGATCTAAGCATACTTCCCCCTCATATTAGTTTTCCTCATATATTTGTTTCAATATTCATATATTTTATTGGATGGCAATCATTTATTTTTAATGTTTTTATTATTATTATTTACTGCAAACTAAAATACAGTATAAGGTGTTTATATTCTTAATAGATGTAGTCAAGTATGTTCTCATTAGGCCTTGTTCACATGGGCGTACTTAAGCATATGACCATGCAAGATCCGTGCTTGCCCGCACGGGAAGCACAGCTGTTCCCCTGCATCCTTGTGCAGGTAGTCCCATTCATTTCAATTGGGATGCAGCAGCTGTACAGACTCAGCCACTGCTCCCAATCTGACAGCCGTGTACCTGCGGGTGCAGGTTTACAAGCTCAGAGTTGGGGACCCGCTGCATCCCAACTGACATGGATGGGACTGCTTGCAAAGGGATTAACAGAACACCTTTGCATCCCTGTGCAAGCAAACACGGCCCTCACACAAGCGTATGCTTAAGTACACTCGTGTGAAGAAGGCATCTGTATTTTGCACTGTTCTCTTAGATCAGTGGTCCTCAACTCCTGTCCTCAGGGCCCACTAACAGGCCAGGTTTGCAGGATAACTGAAATGCATCACAGGTGATATAATTTGCTGCTCAGTGATTGCAGTATTCTAGTCTGCATCTCCCCAAGGTAATACTTAAAATCTGGCCTGTTGGTGGGTCCCGAGGACCGGAGTTGAGAACCACTGTCTTAGATCCTATTTGCAGGGTTTCCATGTATATCCTATCTGCTTTATTGTATTTTACTAATTTTGTTGCTGTTTTTATCTCATAAAACCTCATGAAAAGATAAATGTTTTAACCACTTCATGACCAGGCCATTTTTGCTATTTAGTACTGCGCTATTTTAACTTGTCATGCAATGCTGTACCAAAACTAAATTTCTATTTTTTTTTTTTCACACAAATAGAGTTTTCTTTAGGTAGTATTTGATCACAACTGAGTCTTTTTATTTTTATTTTTCTTATATAAACTAAAAAAGACCAAAAATTTTGTATAAACCAAAACAATATTTTTTATTTTATGCTATAAAACATATCCAATAAAAAGAAAATAACATTTCTTCATAAATTTTGGCCAAAATACATTCTGCTACATGTCTTTGGTAAAAAAAAAATTCCAATAAGTGTATACTGATTGAAAGTTAATGCATCTACAAACTATGGTATATAAAATTACATTTTTATTTCTTTTTTATACTACTAATGGCGGTGATCAGCGACTTATATTGGGACTGCAACAGTGCGGCGAACAATCTGACACTAATGCTGGGGGGCAACTAACTGCCACTGACACGAATACAGTGACAATAATATGCACTGTCACTATTAACACTGGCTGGGAAGGGGTTAACATCTAGGGCGGTCGAGGAGTTAAATGTGTGCCTAACAATGTTTACTGTGTGTAATGTGTGGTGGTTTTACTAAGCAAGATGCCTGTTTTAATACCCTGTGTTGTTTATCTATGCAAGGTTCTCTTCTGTCATTGTCATTTGCTAAGCCAATTGGGAGGATCCAGCCATAAATCATTGGCCAGGACCCGCTGATCTGCTTGGGCAGCACAGTCGGGGCGGCGTGGGTGTGCTCATGCACCCCCTACCTGGAAGTACAAAAATCACGTAGGTGATCCAAATGGCAGGGCTGCCCTGTCACAGTATAGGTGCGGTGGGCCGCCCTGAAGAGGTTAAAACAAAATAAATCTATAAGACTTACATCTTCCTTTCTTTGTTGTAACCAAATACAATGTGTCTTTAACCTGTCTTTAACATGCTTGAACAAATACTTACGAAACTGGTGAGATGGCATAGAGAAAGATGATCCCAAAGAAAAACCTTCACCGACACCCACACATACTGCCTCTTACCCTCCAACAATGACCACTATTACAGAGGTCCAATGAGTCTGTATGTGGGATTAGGTAGTAGAGCTCTTTCACAGAAGGTAGCTGACGAACATCTCTCTCTGTGTACTGAGGTTTCCAAGGGGCTTCCCAATCCTCCTCCCCGGGTCATAAAGCGAATAAATTGCAACAATAGTGTAGCACGTTCCAATAAAAGTTTAATAGATTAAAAGTATTGCACTCACAATTCTGCAGAGTTCACACGCAATGAAACAAATTTTGGTTGGTTTCCAACCACTAAGATGGTGGTCGCGTCCCGATATGCAATGTCGTCATGCTGGCTGGCTTCTACCAACACGTTTCATCATCATTGACATCATCAGGGGCATGGCCAGTGTCTGATGTTATGCTGTTTATATGATAGCCGGGACGGGCACCGATTGGATAAAAAGAGGTCACATGCGCGCGTGGACGGGATAAAAGGAGGAAGCAATCACACTCCTCTGAAATTGTCTACAACTTCCGTCTGTTACACACACCGGAAGCTGAACAAGGACGAACACCATTGTCCATTCCTCACCTTCATGCGCTCCGCAGACCGGCCTATAATATAGGACTAAAAATGACTAATAAAAGACACTCAAGTCTAACTGGTAGTGATACAACTATAATTAAAAAACTAATGATATTCAATATAAATTAAATATCACCCTGTATAAAATTCTACAAAGCACTTCCAACTGGAAGTGCATTAATAAAAGACACTCACACTCCAGGACGGGTTCCATCTTGTGGTTGGACAACAAATTACATTACATATTTATAATAGAAAAGAATAAAAGTACAAAAGATTGTTAGGAAAATATACAAAAATTGATATGGTGGCGGATGTTACACTTTATACAATGGCAACTTAAATCTAATAAACAAATTATGAGGGGATAAACAGTATGACATCATATGACGGATGATGTATAATTGCTGAAGACCTATATTTATTAACTCAAAGAGTATCCCCAAATGACAACATGCCGAGGGCAGAGGTGAATTAATTATTATTAATTAAGGCATTTACGTCCCACTCGACATTCATGCCATGGGGGACATATGTTTTAGCCTGGTAGATCCAATTGGCTTCAAGCCTAGAGATCTCCCACACTATGTGACTGCCTCTCCAATTAGCTGAAAATGTGTCTATGTCCATGAAAACTGTTCCCTTAACCACTTGCCGACCGTGTAGCGTAGATACACGGCGGCAAGTGGCACCCATTGTTGTGGGAGGACGTTATATAACGTCCTCCCACAATCGCGCTCCTGCGCGCCCCCTGGGGCGCGCACCTGGGAGCATCCGTGACCGCCGGGTCTCATAGATCACCGTAAATGGCCGCTTGGAGCGGCCGTTTACCACGTGATCGCTCCGTCAAATGACGGAGCATCACATGTAAACAAGCCGGCGGAAGTGCCGGCTTGTCTCCCCCCTCTCCGCACCGATTGGTGCAGTGTGACAGGGGAGGGGGGAGAGAGGAGATGCAGCGGTGCTGTGGGCAGGATCTGAAGTGCCCACAGCACCGCTATGTGACAGGCAGGGACCCCCTCATCACCCATACACCCTCATACATGCCCACCCATCCGTCACCCATACATACATGCCCACCCATCCGTCACCCATACATCCATGCCCACCCATGCATCCGTGCCCACCCATCCGTCACCCATACATACATGCCCACCCATCCGTCACCCATACATCCATGCCCACCCATCCGTCACCCATACATCCATGCATCTGTGCTCACCCATCCGTCACCCATGCATCCCTGCTCACCCATCCGTGTCCACCCATCCATCCGTGCTCACCCATCCGTGTCCACCCATTGTGCCTACCCACTCGTGCCTACCTACCCACCTGTGCCTACC
>BLSH010316628.1:656409-687104 GCA_018402905.1 Glandirana rugosa
AACGAGACCACCCAAAGACCAGTGGTACTTTATGACCTAGCCCTGAGTACCATCAACAATTACCACTCTATGTGCAGCTGGGCTCCAGTATTTCATGGTGACCAGAAACCCACCAGAGCAATGAAAAGTCACCGTGGGGGACACACATGCAGCCAGGAAGTGGCTGCAAAAAGGCAGCAGAAGATCAGCAGCGCTGGAATACTTTTCACCTTTTTTTTTGTATATTATTTAAAATGTCACTAAGGCTTTGTTTAAATGTGCAGTTGGGTGGTAAAAATGTGCAGTAGAGACATGTTTTTTGCCACCCACCATTGGCCTCCCTTAAGCTCCATTAGGCAGCAGATGAGGGTGTTTTACATGCCACAGTCATAATGCATTCGGCATAACAAGGAGTTTCCCCCTGTAAGAGGTTTTTAGTGTCACTCTTTCTGGCCAGCCTATAACCCTGATTTAAGGTGTTACGTTGGAGTTATTGACTGGCTGCTCTGCTGTGAGTACGTTAGGGTTAGCGGGGCGCAACTTACTTGTCTTACCTCGGGGGGGGGGGGGCTGACAACCCAACACTACGCTATAAAAAACTGGCTCCTAACATTTTTTAGCTGGCTCCTAGATTCAAAGCAAATTTGTCAAGCCCTGGCCTAAGGGATGAGGTATAAAGTGTAATACTTACCTAAATGCCTTGCTCCCGCAGGTTCCCTCCAACTGTGCAACCAGTTCCCCAAAGCCTCTTCTACAAGACACCCTGGGCCTCAGTAGTACGATGATCTTATGAAGTACAGCGCAGGGTCAATAGCCTGGACTGCCCATAATATGGATCAGAAGATCGTGCTGGAAGCCTGCAGGAGCAGGGAATTCGCTATTAAGCTGGAAATACGCAAAGAAAATTCATCAGATTTAGGAGGAATGTCTGTTCAACAGAAGTCGGCCTAATGACCAGCTTCTGTCACATGGCCCTACTGGAAAAAACAGCCTTTCAACAGCGCTTGTAGCCAATGGTTGTGGCCCTATCCTGTGTATTCTAATAGGGATGGGCAGGTGGAATACTATGTCAAAGTATAATAGCGCAGCGGGGGAGATCCCTGCATCCACATAGCTTGTGTGGATGCTGAAATCTGTGAGTTTTGCTGGTTGAACTATGCCGTAAACCCAGCTCTACACCTTATTCCTCATCCCCCAATATTAAAGAAGTAGTAAACCACAACCTTTAAAATAAATAAAAACCTGCAAGACAATGGCATAATGTGCTAGTATGCAACCCCTTCCCTGCCAGTGACATTTATACAGTAATCAGTGACTATGTTTAGCTCTGATCGCTGTATAAATATCAGTGGTCCCAAAAAAGTGTCTAAAGTGTCCGATCTGTCCACTGCAATGTCGCAGTCCGGCTAAAGATCGCTGATAGCCGCCATTACTAGTAAAAAAAAAATAATAAAAACACCATAAATCTGTCCACTATTTTGTAGAGGCTATAACTTTTGCACAAACCAATCAATATACGCTTATTGGGATTTTTAATAGATTTTTTTCAAAATTGTCGCTCTTTTTTTGTTTATAGCGCAAAAAATAAAAAATTCAGAGGTGATTAAATACCACCCAAAAAAGCTCTATTTGTGGGAATAAAAGGACATCAATTTTTTTTAGGTACAACGTTGCACGACCGCGCAATTGTCAGTTAAAGCGGCGCAGTGCCGTATCACAAAAAATGGCCTGATCAGGAAGTGGGTAAATCCTTCCGTGGTTAAAGGGATGCATTTTCCTTGTGCCAAAGATGCCGATAATGACCAACATTAAATTCCTATTCATTTAAATTCATGATATTAATTAAAAAGTCAAATATAATACAATTATATATAAAAAATATATATATATTTTTTTAAACTGTCATTTTCTGTTTCAGCCAAGTGCATCCTGAATTTTCGGTACCAAAATTTCCATTCTGTGCACCTCTACTACAGATGCTGCCCAACACTACCCCTGTCTGTTTTTTGCATAGGCTTGCCACATCATATTCTGTTACATGACACTAGATTTCGAAATGTCTTACGCTGAAATGTACAGAATATTTACACATTTATTAAACTTTATCAGTACAAGGCACATGTTTCAGCCTAGCCTAGCGAAAAATATGCAGCGAAAATTCAAGGGTCATGCATACACTTGACCTTTTGCTAAGACTCTGGAGCCACCAGTCTGTGAAGCAGTATCGCTGTACATTTATTTACGTTCAGCACCTATTGGTGAGAGCTTTCATTAGACGCTATTTGTCAAGTTCACAGACGTTACAACCTACTGCACATTCAGCTGAAATATACTACAGATACAGTTCAATTAGCTTCAAAAACAATATGCTAATCAAGGAAAATCAATGAAAACCTGAAATAAACTGCACACTTCCTAGAAAACTTGCTTCCATGATGAAGTCAATTAACAATGCCCTATCTTAGCTATCTTAGATTGTCAAGGTAAAAAAATATTCCAACAAACTAACACAAATACACAACATGCCAATATTTTTACCAATAGCACCGTTTTCTGCTATATTCAGATGTCCTCTGTTTTCTAATAATGTTATTTTTTACTTTTTATGTTTCTATGCAGGTGCTGTCAGTGTACCTCCTCTGTCAGCTTCCAAAAGAGGTAAGTAGTACTTTCAGTGAGCCTTTATCAGCGGGACAGAGAGTACTAATTCGTAACCTCTAGATTAAGACCTCATGCACACTGGGCATTATAAAAAAAAAACAGTAACGTTAGTGGTGAAAAGCAGTAGCTGTAGTAGCGTTTTTAAGCATATTTCGCTGTTTAGCTGTAGCGTTTTTAGCAAAACTATAGTCCCATAAAAGCTTATGGCTCAAAAACTATGATAAACACAGAATAGCTGCATTTTCAGTGTTTTTTTTGGGCATTTTTAAGCTGTTTTCATCTTTTTTTTCAGCGTTAGAGCTGTTTTACAGCTGGAAAACACCTCTCAGAACCCACTAGTTTTGGGGGTTTTTTCAGCCCAAAAACGCCCCTGTCCAAAACATGGAAAATGGAGAGAAGGCCTAGGCTTGCCCCATGTACAAACCCCTGGCCCAGATTGAAGCAGCATGGACTATCTCGGTACCCAAGAATAGCACACAAGTACCTGTATATGTAAAAATTAACAATTTATTAAGTACATCACAAAAATTCAGAATATACAGGGGAAGTGATTAAAAACAGTAGTTAAATCGGTTGCCAACTCGTGACAACCACTTTAACCTACAGGTAAGCCTATAATCAGGCTTACCTGTAGGTGCCCTGCATATCTCCTAAACCTGCACGGTTCAGGAGATATGCAGTGAACTAGATGTGCCGACCTCATTTTGGCACATGCGCAGTGAAGAAACGGCCTCTGTGCCCTTTCTTTACTGAGATCGTGCCATGACTGGCGGCTACGTAACGCGACTCCGGCCAGTCACAGAGCTGGAGTGGCGGCCCCGGAAGGAAGAGGGGCTGAAGATGGACTCCGCCAGCAAGGGGACAGCGCTGGACATCGCAGGCTTCATTTGCAGGTAAGTGGCACATAATGGGCTACTGTCCGATGCATAGTAGCGCATTAGGCTTCTACTTTACAGGGGAATGTAGAGGAAGTAAACCCCATCTGGGTTTATTTCCTCTTTAAAGCCATGTATTATATTCAAGTGTTTTAAACAGCGGACTCCAGTGTTAATCACTTCCACTGTATTGTCTGACTTTCTATGATGTATGATGAAATTGTTAATTTTTATATATACTTGTGTGCTGTCCTTGGGTACCGAGATAGTCCATGCTGCTTCAATCTGGGCCTTCTCTCCATTTTCCATATATTATTTATTGGATGATGGTACCCCCTTTCATTATTTAAACTATGCTGAGGCACTCTTTTTTGTATTCCCTGCCTAAAACAGTTGATAACAGCCTATGTGTGCATGGACACACAAGATAACATGCTGGGGAGTTTATTGACTGTAGAAAAAAATGTCTGAAGCCAAAAACAGCAGCTGTAAAAACGTCCAAAAACGTCCTGTGTGCATGAGGCCTAAAAGGTTTTCTTTTATTTCAAGGAGGAAGGGAAAGTGGCCCATGCAGAGCAAAGTGACAGTGGATGGCAATTGGCAAAGCTTCCTGTGCCATTATTATGGCACCGCAAGAGGCAGTGTGATTGGGTGTCGGTGGTGATCTCCTCACTTGTGCGCTGTTTAGCTGCACTTTAATGTCAGGAGTCTTTCTGGACATCTCCTATGGACGTTTTATTATGGACATTTATGATTTTAATGATTAAGCGCTGCAATTTTATTTTTCATTTGCATTGGTGTTCATCAATATTGTGTTAGCAGCTTGATTTAGGGAATTTATATACTTCTAACCGAGCGCAGCAGATACGGGTTTATGAAATTACTTGTGTTAAAGGCCCCCCTGAAACAAAAAAAATGAAAAGTCAACAGCTACACATACTGTAGCTACTGACTTTTAATAATAGGACACTTACCTGTCCTGGAGTGCAGCAATGTTGGCACCCGCCACCGATCTTTGGATCGGGGGTCGGGTGCAGCAGCGTCCATTGCGGGAATAGGAACCCGGCAGTGTAGCATTACAGCTTCACGCCAGGCACCTTACTGCGCATGCGCGAGGCTCTGCTATCGGCCAGTAGCAGAGTGAGGAGGGAGCTGGATTTCCTCTTCCCCCTCCCCCCCAAAAGGTGCCAAATGTGACACCTGAGGGGTGAGGAATCCAACCAGCGGAAGTTCCACTTTTGGGTGTTACCCCACTTGAAGAGCGCAAGGTATATGAAAAAATTGTTAATGATAATGGAGTCAATGTACCTCATTTTGCTGGGAAAATATCTGAAATTGTTAATGTAAAGGAACTGACAGATGTACACAAGGTATGACTGTATATTCAGGGTAAGAGCCTTTATACAGTAAAAAATAAAAGGAAAGTAAAAACAGGTTTACTTGAAAATATCAACCAAGCTGCTCTCTTCGGCCCTCCCAAGACCTCCTGCTCTCTAGCTCCCTTGTCAACTCATCCCATGCTGGCCTCCAGGATTTCTCCTGAGCTTCTCCCTTCCTTTGGAACTCCCTACCCCAATCTGTCTGACTGTCTCCTAATCTATCCATCTTTAGATGATCCCTGAAAAACCTTCCCTTTAAAGAAGCCTATCCTGCTTCTAACTAATACATTGTGTTTTACTTTCTCCATCAGCTCATTCCCACAGCTGTTACCTTTTGTATCAATTGACCCTCCCTCTTAGGGCTGGTTCACATTGTAGCGAGGCGGAGTGGCGCGGAGCGGCGCGATGCGGCGCTCCAGGCGATCTCAAAGCGGCTTGCTAGGAGACTTCTATCATAGAAGTCAATGCAAGCCGCCTGAGATCGCCCTAAAAATAGTGCAGGGACGATTTTTCTAATGCGGAGCGAAGCGATTCGCTCCTATTAGAACGGTCCCATTTGCACAGCATTGAGGCGAATTCGCCTAGATGTGAACGGGCCGCAAAGTCGCGCCGCTCCGCCTCGCTACAATGTGAACCGGCCCTTAGGGCTCTTTCACACAGTAATGTCCGTTTTCACAGACTCCGCTTGCTCAGCAGGGATCGCTCCGTTGATCCCCGCTGAGCCATAGGATGACAGGTCCGTCTTTGCTCATTGTGCAGAGACGATCTGTCAGAGCCCCGCTCTCCTCTATGGGGGGATCGGATGAAAATGGATCCCCCTGTCTGTTTTCATCTGGTCCAATAGATGGATGGAAAATAGGGTTTCCATCTGTCTGGATGTAGCGGATCGGATGTCAGCGGACATGTCACTGCTGACATCCGTCGTTCCATAGAGATGCATGGAGCGTCCATTCAAGTCCACCTGAAAAACTGACAGGCGGACCTGAAAGGTCCACATGTGTGAAAGGGGCCTACAACTGTAAGCTCTAACGAGCAGGGCCCTCTGATTTCTCTTGTATCATATTATATTGCAACTGTAATGTCTGCCTTTATTTTGCAAAGCGATGCACAAACTGTTGGCTCTATATAAATCCTATATTATAATAATAACTTCAATTTATTCGATTTCATATTCTGTCAAGTGGACAAATATCCTTTGACCTTTGTCTGTGACTCAGCATAGGGACTTATTGTAAAGCACAGATTGCTGAATTGTGCAAGAAAACTACTGCAAGTGAGTGTGGAGGGCATAAAACAAGACCTAATAATTAGAAAAGTACTATAAATTAGCAGTCAGCATGACTTTAGATCACTCTGACAGTACTGGAATGAGCTACCGAGTCAATAAACGTAATATATGCTGTGCCTGAAAATTGCCTGTATAGATCTGCACAGCGTCTGCTAGTACAGGACTGCTGAAATATTAGCACATGTACGTACTTTCCCAAGGCTCTAGTGCTGGAGGCATTTCAATTATAATGTGCAGTTTTTACAGACACAGCAGATAAGATATATACCACTGCTAGCCATAACTATGTCTGTACACTAATAGGTGGTCAGCTGGAAATACTTGTACTTTTAACTACATATTGATTCTGATAAGTGACAAGTGATCAAATTTGATAGCAGTACTTATATAGCAAAAGAACTCTGCTTTGCTGTGCTCAGAAATTGTTTTCACACTGTTTTAATTAAACATTTCAAGAACGCAGTGTTCCTGCTTGTACATAAAAGTGCTGAAACTTTAATTAAGCTCCTTTATCATTTCAGCTTTACTTTGCATGCTGGGCTATTTACGACCTAGCATGGGTTTAAAACTAAACAAAGAAATAACATCTTATATGGATTTTACCATAGGAGGACTGCACAAATTAGGTCGCATTGATGAGCAGGACACCACTTTGAAAGCAGTACATCCAATTCCTAGCATTTCCAGGCCTGGAGGTCAAACATGCTATACTAATAGTACTTCTGTGGTTACTATGCTATCTTCAGTCACAACAAGCCAGTTTTGCACACAAGTTCCTCAATTATTCAGAACACCATTCTGATAGAAATAGAAGCACAATTTTGATTAGTGCTGTGCCAATTCTGAAAAATAGTGGGCTGCACATAGCTCCCATCTGTCCTTCATTTGAAAGGTCTGGCATCTTCTGAACCAAATCCCTTGATGGCTCTACCTTTCCCAATTGTCTCTCTTTTTGGTATAATGTATAGACCTCTATGTAAAAAAAGGAACAAAAAAACACTATATGCACTGGGAACCCCTTGCCCAGATCAAAAGCATAGACAAGGCAATTTGCCTTATGTCCTATTAGTTCAGTTCACACCATTGCGCTGCATTGGCATGTGCTTAAAAAAAATGTGAGACTTACTGCATTTTTATCAAATGCAGCATGTTGCAGCACACTACACCACATCACAACAAGTTGTGGTGTATAGAAATGCATGACATGTCATTTTGAGACTCCAGGAATTCAGCAACTTTGCAAAAGTGCATGTACACTATGAGTTAAGTCTAATTAGGTGCATGTCACCTCTCTATTGTATATATGTGACAGGTTTATTGCACTCTGAAGGATATACTCCGGGCTGTGAGAGGAGAGAAGCACACAGAGCAGCTATGCCCACTCCTTTCCTTTGCTGCCCATTCACAGAAGCCTTTGTATTTTGAGAATGAGTTCACATACTACAAAGGCTTCTGTGAATGGGCAGAAGGAGGGGAGGGGCAGGCATAGCAGTTCCAGCGACTGTAGAGCTGGAAACATGCAGCTCTTGAAGGAACTGAAAACACAGTGAGCAGGGTCAGAGCTCTGGAAGTAATCTTCCTGGAGCACAATAAGGCCCCTTTCACACGAGCAGATAGAATCCTGGTTTTACCTGCGGATAGATGAAGTTATCTACCGCAGCTATACTGTGACAATGCTTTCCTATGGCCCCTTTCACACTCTGTATTTAGCAATGGTTTTGTTAGACGATTTAGAACGATTAGAAAAAATGGATTGGAATCTGCAGGTAAACTGTGTCAGCTACGGATAGCAACAGCAACAAGCATAGAAATCAATAGGAAGCACTTCAGAAATGTCAAGAATGTTAACAATGTTTCCACCGCAGCTAAACGTAGCAACATGTATCCGTGGCTAATCGGAATGTAACAAATGCAAGTAATCGTTGTGCTTTAACCTCCGGTTATCTGACTTGCATTTAGCAATGGCAGAACAGCTGATTCTATCCGTCCGTGTGAAAGGGGCCTAAAACTTTCAGATGTGAATAACAGAGATAAATCTATAAGGCGGCAGGCACCTCATTAGACCTTAGGCTAGGTTCACACTGCTGCGGTGCGAATTTTCTGCGAATTGAATACGATTGCGATGCAAGTTTTTTTAGTGCAGATACAAGTGCGATTTCTACATGTGTTGGTGCGAATCTACTGCAAAGCTGTAGCTGGAGTTGAAGGGAGAAGCTATCACAGTGATGTGAATGGGAGATTGCGTTTTCAATCCGTGTTCTATTGTAGTCTATGGAGCTCAATTCGCAACGCACTGCATCGCACACGGATCAAACTCACACAGGACCCTTTTTCTTCACGGATTAGATTCGCAACGCATCAGTGTGAACTGCACTGGAAGAACACTATGTTATTGGAGATGACTTGCGAATTTAATCTATCGCAACGCAATCTATTCGCAGTACAGTTCGCAGCAGTGTGAACCTAGCCTAACTCATGATATGCCTGCAGTTCTTGCAAAGTAGCTGAAAAAAAGGTAAACAGTGTAATGTATTGTTACAGTGCGCATTATACAGAGTGTGAATAGGCTCTACAACAATTACTAAACCTTTCATCCAAATTGCTAAATAATTGCAGCTTTTATTTTGAAAAGCCAATTTAAAGTAAAAATAGTGAAAAAAGTGTGTGTTTAACCAATCGCGTATTGCATATACATTTTTTCTCTAACTAGAAAGAGTGGGGGTGGTGTACTCGGATGTGTCCCTTGCCTACATACTTTGTGTTCTCTCTCATCCCAGAAATTTGGGAGTGATGAGGTTTCTTGTATATATTCCATAAGGCTTCTTGAACCCAATAAGAAAGCCCAGCATTGCCTGAATGAGTCCCAGCTGACTCACGAATTAGTACATTTAATCTCTGCTAAGAAACATGCAGGGGAAAATGTATACCTTCTCATTTTACCATATACTTATCTATTTGTAGTAAGAGGGTGCCTTGAGAGAGCATAAAGTCACCCAAGGAAATTGCAACCTGATGGCTCCTAGTTTTAGGCAAGTTAAAAAAAAAAATGTCCAACTATTTCAACCGATAGAAAAAACATTTTTCTTCTAGTCACAAAGAATGTCCCATTGTCCTTTGCAATGACCTTAAAGGTTATAACTTTACAACTTTGCTTTTAACCTTGCAAGCTCACTATATGGACCATTTATGTATTTATACTTGGTGATCATATGGCCCTTTAAACGCCTCTTCTCAAGGGAGAATATATGCAGTTCAGCTAATATTTCCCCATCAGTTTGGTTGCTCTATTCTACACTCTCTCAAGTTCCCCAATATCTCTTTTTCGAACTGGTGCCCAGAAGTAATGTGCATAAACCAGATGAGGCATTTCTAATGCTATGGCAGCTGCACAATTATGTCTATCTGGGGTCTTTACACCTTAATAAAAGAGAGTACAGTATTTTGCTGGTTTTAGAAACCGCAGCTTCTCCAGAGGGGCCGCGGAAGTAGATGGAATGGAGGAGTGTTGCGCTTCATCGCCCCTCTCATCCCACGGATCCTTCTGGCCCCATCTTTGCATTCCCTTCTCTGTTCCTCAGGCCCCTCTCACACTCCCACCCCTTTTCTGATCTCTCTGTTGAGGCCCCATGTTTGGAATCTGCTCAAGATTTCCCCCCCTTTTTTTTTTTTGACTACCTGAGCGTCTGTTTTGACAATATTTTCCTGTTCCCATGGTTTAAGGGAACTAGGCGGTTTACCACAGTAAAATGTTCAAACTCATACATTGTGTATTTTGGGATCATTACCCCTCATTTCCAGTTTGTTTGGTATCTTACCATTCTCTTATGTAGACATGATGTCCCTCGTCTAATGTTATTGGATACTGGAAAATTACTGGCAGGTTGTGCTCTTGCAAGCTATTGCTGGTTCTTTGTGGAGCTCTTGCTCACATTTATTGTTTACTGTAATGATGACACAATCTTTTGAAAAGAATTACAAAAAAAAAAAAAAGAACCCATAGCTTGACATTGCATGCTGTCATTAGCCACTTCAGCCCCGAAAGGATTTCCCACATTAGGACCAGAGCACTTTTTGCGATTCGGCAATGCGTCGATTTAACTGACAATTGCGCGGTCGTGCGATATTGTACCCAAACTAAATCTGCGTCCTTTTTTTCCCACAAATAGAGCTTTCCTTTGGTGGTATTTGATCACCTCTGCGTCATTTCTGATCACCGCTATAAACAAAAAAAAAGCATAAATTTTGCAAAAAAAAAAAAAACAATATTTCTTACTTTTTGCTAAAATACAAATCCAAAAAATAAAAATAAAAAAACGAATTTATTCATCAGTTTTGGCCGATTTATATTCTTCCTCATATTTGTGGTAAAAAAAAATCATGATCAGCATTTGATTGGTTTGCGCAAAAGTTGCCTTGTTTACAAACCGTGAGAATTAATTTCTGGCGTTTTTACAATTTTTTTTTTTACTAGTAAGGTCGTCAATCTGCGATTTTTATCGGGACTGCTTTATTGGGGCAGACATTTTTGACACTTTTTTGGGACCAATGACATTTATACAGCGACCAGAAATTTAAATATCCACTGATTACTGTATAAATGTCATTGGCAGTAAAGGGGTTAACCTGCAGGGGGTGATCTAGGGGTTAACTGTGTTCTAACTGTGAGGGGGCTGGGCTGCCATGGGCATAAGAGATCTAACTGATACCAGTGACAGGGATCAGTAGATCTCTCATATGCCGCCTAACAGAATGGGGAACCGCTGTGTTTACATCAGTGGTTCCACGTTTTTCTTCTCTGGCAGGTCATCGCGGGTAGCCAGCGGACATAGTGTCCGCTGGACCCGCAGCCACACTGCTGCAGAGTGCAAGCGGCAGGAGAGCGCGCCGCACTCCCGCTCGCTAGCCGTGCACGAGCGAGCCACCGTTTATAAACGGCGATATGCGGGACAGAGCCACTCTGCAGCAGTAAATGTACGCAACGTGGTCAGGAACCGGTTACACTAGAAATGACAGCAAAACTTTTTTTTCCCATTTTGGATGGAGTAAGGGAGGCAGTCTTTTGTGAATCCATGTTATTGCTAAGAATACAGATGTCTAAAAAAAATAAACAAACACATCTATGTGGTCATGTATCAAATTCTTATGCATCTTCTTGACTATAGTACTTAAACTAACAGGTCTGTAGTTACTTGGTTAGGACTTTGATCCCCTGTAAACACAGGCATCATATCGGCTTTGTGCCAAGTCATTGGCACCATGACAGCATCTCAAAAATTTATAAACATTGGCTTTTAAATAACAGAGCTCGGCTTTTTGAGCACACGTGGGTGTAAGCTACCTTGTCCAGGTGCTATATTCTCTTTTATTTTGTCTGCTTCTGGAACATATAACTTTTAAGCCACTGTGATTCCTTTGAGGCTGCAGCAACATTATATAGAAAAAGAGAAAAGTAGCAGCACATCCAGGAATTAAAAACTTTTTGGTAATGAGTAAGCATGACTGTGTGAAACGCGTCTACGGAGCACCTTTGGATCTTATGTGTGTTAGGTTTCATCTTTTTATGGATCTTCAATAAAGCTACCGGTTATAACTCCTGGATGTGCTGCCACCTTTCTCCTTTTTTATGGACTACTTTGGCTGCGGACCAGGCAGGCACCTGGGTTTTTACAGCAGTACGTGAGATCTTGCAGGCTGCTTAGGAGAGGTGTGTACCCAGTTCTCTCTTCCATTGCAGCAATATTATCCCCATTATGGACATTTCATTCACTTCCATTTCCCCAGATCCCCCACTTCCCCGGGAACACACATACTCCTTTTTAGTCCTACAGTGGACTATCCCTCAGCGTTCTCCCATACAATGCAGGGCTATGGTGAACTTGATGGCGAAGTGCAGCTTGTGACAGCATCTGCCCGCCTCTTCATCTCAGCCAATCACAGAACGCCTTGTATTCATTGATAAATATACAAGGTGTTTCCTGAATGGCTGAAAGGACACAAAACCAATTGTTTTTTTTCCAGCCACAAAAGGTAAGTGTGAAGGACTTGCCCAGGAAGACAGCAGGGCTTGCAGCACACATTGCTGCACTGCATTTCACAGTGGTTGCAGCATTATACCACAGTTAGCATATTTAAACCAAGCTGTCCCAAATAACATTTTTAAAGGCACAGTGAACACGGTTAGCTGTTACGTGATGGTGTATCTTTAGCCTAATCTTTTTTGGTGTAGCTTTGAATAGAGTTTTGAACCGTTTGTAAACCTAATACACACGATCAGAAAATTATACGAAAAATATAGCTTTCAAAGTGAGAATACAATAATCTAATTGTTAGTACACAGCTTTTGAGAGCCGATCACCACAGTTCACAGTCCGAAATTATCTGAATGGAGAAACAAAACATTTTTCTTGCGCGATCCAGATCTTTCAAGATTTTCGCTTAATAAGTACAGTTTTAGTCCGAAAATACAGTACAAATAGAATACAACACATTACATCACTTCCAAAGTTGTATTCAGTAATACGAAAATTTTCATAAATTAAGTAACCTCTTAATTTTCGATATGGAGACTAGCATGCAAAAAAAAAAAAGAAAAAAGAACGATCATTAGTTCGATATTCTCATCATCTGTAGGACCCTTAAGGACGCCTTCACATTGTTCCACTGTGGTTTCCCCGCAGTGCAGTCTACCCGCATTTTTCTCATTAGAGCACAGGTGCCGGCGTTTTACGCTGACTATTTAGCCTAGCCTGAGGATGTGGACTGTTCTGACATTTCTGACCGGGTCTTGGGAGTGTTAGGAGTGATTGGAGGTATGTGCATTCAGGGACTCTCCCCCACTGATTCCTTGGAACCATGGGACTGACATTTGGGGAGCTGGAAATTTGTAGTTTTACTTAGGTTTTTTTTCCTGGTTGTTGCATTCTGCTACATGCCCTCGACGAAAGGCTTAAACCAGAAACACGTCGGACTTTCTTCCTCTTTCGTAGTATGTCAAAATGATGTTAAGGAACCTACACGCAGATGAGTGCGAGCCGGCTGCACTTGAACAATCCAATATTTTAACAGAATACATTTATACACTAATTGGTTTGTTTGTCATTTTTACAACATTTTTGTAATTTTTATACTTGTGAAAATAAATGTTGGATTTGATACATATGTAGATGTGTTTTTGATGATCTTTGGTTCTCCCACCTTGAAAGTCCCACCCATAAGGGTTTTTCTATTGGTATAAATATTTTCATTTGGTAAAAGGTGTGGACTGCAGGCAGGTCAGCACCCAGACTCTTCTACTATGAATCCATGCTGTTATCATAGATGCAGCATGCGGTTTAGCATTGTCCTGCTGAAATATGCAAGACCTTCTCTGAAAAAGGAAGCATATGCTGCTCTAAATCCTGGATACATATTTAAGCATTGCCCATTCCATATGCACTAATGCACCTCCATACCATTCACACCTGAACATGTCTTTTTCTGGCAGAAAGTCGCATGATTTTACAGCGATTTGTACCGTGTTTTGTTGCGTTTTTGTACAGGTCAAAAGGTCACCAATGTAAAAAGAGTAGAAAAACGCCCAAGTCTGCCTGAAAAAATACTTCCAGAACTTTTTTGAGCTCCAGGCATTTTCAGGCTTTTGGCTTCAGGTGTTTTGGAGTGGAGATGTGAACCATCTCCATAGAGAATCATTGATTTTTTCCACTCCAGCGTTTTGTAGTTTCAGGCTTCAAGCTACAAAATGCTCAGGTGTGAATGGGGCCTAAGGGATGCAGGCTTTTGAACTGTGCACTGATAACACACTCTTTAGTCCAGTGGATACAGCGCCCACAGTTGCCAAAAATAGTGGTAAATTTCAATTCATCTGACCACATAACAATTTTCCACTTTGCAACAAGCCGTTGGCCCACAAAAGATGGTGGTGTTTCTGGCTCATGCTCAGATATAGATTCTTAGCCTTTGCATTGAATGGCACATTGAACTGTGTTCACAAATAGTGATTTTTGGAAGTATTCCTGAGCCCATGCAGTGATGTCCATCACAGAACCATGCCTGTTTATAATGCGGTGCCATCTAAGGCCCTGAAGATCACAGGTATCCAATATTATGTTTCGGTTTAACACCTTGCACACACAGGTTTCAGATTTGTCCAGATTCTCACAATCTTTTGATATTATGTACTGAAGATAATGATCTAAAGTCTTTACAATTTTATGTATCTTACAGATACTGTGCAACAAGCCCTTTGAGGGCAACCATATTTGCTGATACAGGCCGTGATGAAATGTATTTTGACACCCCTGGGTTAAAGCATCCAATTTTTTATTTTTTTGCTATCCATGTTCTTCTAGATAGGATTTCCTTTACTTTTTGTTCCAGAGACACAACACAATATGGGTAAAAGCTGACCATACATGGAACGAATTTTAGCTTGTTCCAGACAAACCTACTGAAATTAGCTCAGTGGGCGGTCCTCTCAGCCTTTTACCACCTAATATCCCTCAAACAAATCTATGTGTATGGCCAGCTTTAGACACTGCTACCATAATCAGTGTCTCCATTGCAAGATGTTTCCCTTACCCCTGTCCTGTCCTGTGATGGCAACAGAAACCTGACAGACATTCTCCCATCTTTCACACTTTATATCAACTAAATATAACTAAAATGCGTTTTGCTATAGACATACTTTAATGGGTCTTTTTAGAAAAAAAATGTGGATGAATGTGACAAGCATTCACCCAGCCTTGACAAATTCTGGTCGTATTTTTCCTAATACAGTGATTTATGATCATCAACTCCAGCTAGTGACCATAATGTGGTATTTTTTTCTGACTGAGTTATTTATAAAAAAAAAAAAAAAATACCACATTATGGCCACCAGAAGGAACAAACAATCAAAGGAAATCCCAATATTAAGTAGAATATGGCCAGAAGTCATCAGAAGTGGGTGAATATTTATCACATTCTTCCATCGATTTTTTTTTAAATAAACCCCCAATTTTAGGGTTATGTTTAAAGAAAGAGTTAGTACACCTAAAGCTGGTATTTTAGTTAAAGATGGTGCATGGTAGCCCTCAACTGCATATATTTTTTTGGATACTCCAAAAACAAGATTTTTCTGCCATATTTCCCAATTCGGTTTTAAATATTTATACAGCTTTTGCTTTAAATATACTGAACAATAAAAATCTGTTCTAGTTTTCAGGAACAATTTATAAATTGATGTTGTGTCAGCAAGAAGAACTACAAAATGTACCGGTATATAAAAAAAAAAAAGATAAAAGCCTAAGCAGAAGGGCATATTCTGATGGATTAGGGTCATGTGGGTGGTTGTAGATTGTCTTACTTTATGTAAAACAAAATACTCTAAAGTAACCAATAAACATTATCTAAATATGTTTGCATGAAATTCTAGATAAGGAACATATGCAAAAGCGCTTGACAAAGAGGATGTTGTTTAATCCTTTTGACTTTCATACTGCTGATTTATGAATGTTAAAGACACAGAAAGTGACAGCAAAGGGACATTGGGCTATTTTAAATTCCAAGAATTCCTAATATTGCACATTTAAACTCGCAAGATGGAGATGAATTCAAAGGATAGATCAAGACTTCCGGTGCAACAAAAAGCTGACTGATCCATTCAAATAGATTTCTGAATTATTTAGAAATGTAAACATCCCTTGCCAACATTAACTGTAGATGCTGGAAACCATGAGGTGTGTGAGCCTGTGAGTATGTATATTTGTGTGTTCCAATGTAAAACAATATTCAGACGTATTTTACCTACATTTCTATTAAATGCAAAAAGTTTATGGAATTAAAAGCCGGTGCTCCTTACTTTCTACATCCCGTAATGCTACTACAAATGTTTGTCAAGCCCATAACATTAAGGGCCAGTATGACTGGGCTTTGGGCTTATGTCAGTGACATTAGTTTAGCATCAATTTGAGATGCTTCTGAGGTAATTAAAAATTCATTGAAAAGGTGTGAACAGAAGACCAAGTGGTGGCCTTACCAGGCTAGGCAACAGAGGTTTGATGCTGCAATATAAAGGAAACTCCTACTGATCTGGTGGAGTAATATATTAACACAAGAGATACTTTAACTTTTAGTGTAAACTCTTGTCTAGGATGGGTTGTCTTATCCATCTAGTCATGGTGGATTTTGAAGCAAGATGCCCCTTGCAAGGTCCTGAGGGCACGACAAATATGGAATCCATTTTTCTAACAGGAAGTTTGAGGTAGAACTTATGGCTCTCACCAAGTCCAGACAGTGAAGAGCAATCTCTGTGTGCACGGCACAACAAGGGAAGGATACATTTAGGGGGAAGGCTGACAGCACATTTGAGAGGCTGATGGAAGTGGTACCTAGCCTCCGAAACGTGTTCCCGATTGGCTCCTTTGTCACAGGCATCTGACAGCTCCTCTGACAGTTAGTCTTCCTTGGGGAGACTTCCCAGCTGCTCACGCGGACCTCTCTGCATGGATCCCTCTAGCAGACCTGTAATCTCGGTGGCTTCAACCTTGCACTGATTCCCCACTGATGATTCCTCTGGCGTTTATTACATGTTTATTCTTTATGGACGTTTGTGAGTGCATCTTTTTATTGGATTTGCATTTTGTTACAACAAAAATGTATTACACTATTGGCACCTCTCTTTCCCCTACCCTCATCTTTTGCAGTGTCCGGGTTCCCAGCCCACTTTGAGAGGCAGCCTTGATATTCCCAAAAGTGTTAGTGACAGACTATATATATTTTTTTATATTTCCAAACTTCTACCTCTGGGATGTTTCTTAAGATTTATTGTCTATATGTTTTTTAGATGCACATTTTGCAGCTTAATGATTAGCAGCCTTGTATTGGAATTTATCTATCACACACGATTCAATTTTAACCACTTCCGGACCACCCACCATGTATTTACGGCGGTACTTTGCCGTTGAATACCGTTGCTATGGTAGCAGATAGCTACTATAACCTCTGTATTTTTGAAAACAGCGGGCGGTCCTCTTTCGGATAAACGTGGTCTCTGCGGCGGATTCGCCATGAGATCACTTTCATTGGGGGCGGGAGAGGGCAGCAACGCGTTTCAAGGGCAATGCCCTATTTTAAGGCTTGAAAGAGAGGGTATTGCCCTTGAAATATGCTGCAGCTTTGATCATGACACACAGCACGCTTCTATGCAGACTCTGCATGCACCTCTATAGCCACGTGAGGCAACGCCAGCCGTCCAGGGTTTAAAGCACTTTTCAGATATTTATTTGTAAGAAATTCTGAAAACCATTTATCATTTTCCTTCCACTTCACAATTATGTGCCACTTTGTGTTGGTCTATCACATAAAATCCCAATAAAATACATTTACGTTTTTGGTTGTAACATGACAAAACATTTCAAGGAGTATGAATACTTTTCAAGGCACTGTATGTATGTGTGTGTGTGTATATATATATATATATATATATATATATATACACACACACACACACACACACACACATACAGTGGAACCTTGGATTAGGAGCATAATCCATTCCAGGAGAATGCTTGTAATCCAAATCTCTTGTATATCAAAGCAAGTTTCCCCATAGGAAATAATGGAAACTCAGATAATTTGTTCCACAGCGACTGCTTGTCAATGCAGTACAGTATGTGGCCAGAGGTCCGGGGGCATCTGTGTATGCGATACCGTATGTGGCCAGAGGTGTGGTGGCGCTGGTGAGGCTCTGAGATGCTCGGAAACCTTTGGAAAATGCTTAGGAACAGTTTACACTTACAGTATTTCTGAGTATTTCCGAATGCTTCAGAGCGTCTACGAGGCACACCAGAACCCATGCACCTCTGGCCACATGCAGTATTGCATGCACAGAGGCTTAATCCTGCTTGTTTTGCGAGTAAGCACTCGCAAACCGAGTCAGGATTTAAAAAAAAAAATGCTCATCTTTCAAAATGCTCGTTAACCACGTTACTCATGTACCAAGGTTCCACTGTATATATCTATATGAGTGGGTGCGTGAGAGATTGTGTGAGTGTGATTGTGTGGATGTATGCGTGACGGTGTTTTTATATCTGTTTGTATGTGTGTAGGACATTCCACCCATCACATTACATACTACAGAGCAGTCCATCCACCCCATGTTACTGCAGAGCATTCCACCCATCCCATGACACATTGCAGAGCATTCCACCCATCCCATGATACACTGCAGAGCATTTCACCTATCCTATGACACTGCAGAGCATTCCACTCATTTCCTGATACACTGCAGAGCATTCCACCCATCCTGATACACTGCAGAGCATTCCACCCATCCTGTGATATACTACAGCTCATTACAACTATCCCATGATACACTACAGAGCATTACAACTATCACATGATACACTGCAGAACAAGAAAACTACCCCATGATACACTGCAGAGCATTCCACACATCTCATGATACGCTGCAGAGCATTACAACTATCCCATGACACACTTCAAAGCATTCAACCCAACCCATGACTCTTCAGACAATTTCAGCCAGTAGTGGAACTACCAGGGTCGCAAAGGTTGCGCTTGTGACCGGGCCCTGGCATTCTGCCACCGTGGGGGGCTCCAAGATGGCAGGAAGGGGGTCCGCTGCAGAACATGTGAAAGGGTCCCACTGCGGGGTCTTAACAAAGGGTCTCGTGATGGGAGTAAAGTGGCCCAGGCTGGGAGATAAGGGCCTCAGGACCAGTGAGTCCCTTCATGGTTTTTTGCACTGTGGCCCTGAAGGTTATAGTTTTGCCTCGGCCTGAAGCAACATTATACCCTGTTCCCACAATGTGGGGTCCGAGCACAGCTCCCAAGGTTTTACCGATCAGGATGCACTGCTTATATTTTTATATCAGAAGACAGTAAAGAGTAGATTGAAGAATCCATAGTAAAATAATACATTTGTTAAGCTATGATTGATTTCTTTGTATGGTTATAGGGCGGCACCCAGGAGGCATGTCCTAAAAAGATTTGCCAGCGTCCAATCACCTGAAAGTACAATCCTATAACCCAAGATCTATGAAGATCAAGCCTATGTCCTATACTGTATGATACGATAAAACGGTTTGGCTATGCATAAACTTTAAAGGCAATCTTTCAAAATACATTTGCTTTCTCCATGAATCATATTATGCCTGGCACAGATATCTAATCTCTTATTTATTATTAGAGATCTTTGTACCTGCACAATTCCACAAACCTATATAAGAGTATTCCACCACTAGAGAAAGGGTAAAATGTTTGTATGTTTTACCTTGAGGCCTTGCATATGAAAGATATGCAAAAATCACTGAATAGCTGGCAGTCTGATTGGCGTGAATATGTTGCCTGTCTAGACCATGGTATATGTTGCTAAGTAATTGAGGTGGGGTGCATTAGCATTTCACTGACATGCTAATAAAGTATTAAGAATCAGCTTTTTAGCCCTGCAGTTAACTTCTAAGACACAGTAAATTCAGTTATTCATATTCTGAACTGAATCTATCAAGTATTAACAAGGGCTCCATGATTAGTATATGCATTAATATTATAGCAAAGTGGGCTTTAGAACACTTTGTCCTATATAGCTATGTGGTGCACTGGGCACTCTGGATAGAGCAGATTAATTAAAGAGGAACTGCAGTCTGCTCACATAATTAGTAATAAAAACATCTTTGCCATTCTGAAGCTTCCCTCCAACCACTGTGAATATTATTTTATATATACTGTGATTCTGTACTTGCCAAATATGCTGCAAATGATGATCAGACAAACAATAAGTGGGCCGTATAAGGTATTTACTGGAAGAAAAAAAATGTTTTACTAACCAAAGTTAAACCGACAAGGGCAGAAGAATAATAGATGGAAAGTTGAAAAAATGAGGTCCGCTTTAAGGACAAAAAAACAAAGAAAATGCATTAGGTTTATGAAAAAAAACCTAGTGAACATTGCAAAAGTATTTTAGATGGTATGCACAACAGGAGTAATGGGAAATGTATATGCATAAAAATAGCAGGATACATGTATAATGGTTAAGCCTCTGTAAAGTTATTCACAAGCAAGCTGCATCTTTGAGAGTAAAGCCTAACAACTATATTTAGCAGACCAATTTATGCCAGTTACATACATTAAACTGTTGCCAAAGGGGAGATTTAATGTCTTTAAAAATACAAATGCTACTATGATTTTAGCAATATAATGTTAACAGATTCACAGTTATTATCACAAGTAATCTTACAAAAATCAGCTGCGTTATTTGAATATTTAACCAAGTCATATATGTTTTTATTGTGCAGTTAAATTTCCTATTACTCCAATTATGCATATCCTGTGAAAGAGTTATGTAACGTAATTAGGATTTATCATGATCCTAATGCATTTGCTTTCTGTCTTTTTTTAATTAATCAGCAGAGGCGGCCCGTCTACACAGGGCGCAGGAACGCCACCCCCCTAATCCATGCGCCCAGCCCCTAATTTACATGCAGGGTGCCAGACGCTTGGATTTCAATAGGGTTTTTTTTTTTGTTTTTGAAGCCCGTGATTCAAGCCTGAGACTCTAATTGGCTTCAAAAAAGGGTGGGCTCAGGGTACAGTGGAGCCCACCCACTTGTGTGATAATAGCGAATTAATACTAGCTATTGTCTTCCTGCTTCTCCTCCCGGCCAATCGGGTCTCAGGCCTCTCCTGTTTGGCTGGGAGGAGAGGCAACGGCCTCGGAGAGTGAAGCAGCAGCCCTACCCCAAATCCTTGTAGGCGGAGGCCGGGGACAGGCAAGACGATGAGGCAGTGCGCTCCTGCCAGGTCCCCAGAGCCTGCTTCTCTCCGGTCCGACCCACCCCCATAGAGAAGCACTAGGTGGTGGCCCTGTCCTAGCCAGAGCTGGCTCTGATCGGCCTGCAGCTCAGAGAAGATGAGAACAATGAGGCCGTCCACTACTTCAACAGGAACCAGCTACTTTCTGGATCACAGCCCGCCACTCACTGCTACTGCGGACATCAGTTTGGGAGTTTCACCAGACAGCTGGGGGACGGTGTCGCTATGTACCTTATGTGTACAGCAGACGTATGGAGAGAGATGACAGGCATGTATGGAGAGAGATGACAGGCAGTGTGTTCTAGATATGAATCGCCACCTTCCAGTCTATCGGGGGGGTTGTGGCGTTGGTATGACGCCCCCCCAGCCGCCACAGATAATCAGATAGGATCAATCAGCTCTATACAGAGTGTCTAGTGCACCAAGTACTTAACCGCTTCCCGACCACCCGCCACACATATACTGCGGCAAGATCGCAGGATAGCGACAACCGCCGTATGACGGTCCGTGCATGTGACATAGCGATGCTATGTCGATCCACCAGCGAGCCGCGATCGTGGTGTACAGAGGCAGAACGGGGATCTGCCTTTGTAAACAAGGCGGATCCACATTCTGTTAGGGGACATGTCAGAGATCTGCTGTTCCCAGTAATCGGGAAGAGCGATCTGTCATGTCCCTGACAGCCCACCTCCCCCCCTCGACAGTTCGAACACACCCAGGGAACATACTTAGCCCTTGATTGCCCCCTACTGTTCACCCCTTCCCTGCCAGTGTCATTTATATATTGATCAGTGCATTTTTATAGCAATATCAATCAATGTCACTGGTCCCCAAAAAGTGTAATTTGGGGTCAAATTTGTCTGCCGCAATCTCGCAGTCCCGCAGATCGCCGCCATTTTCAGCAAAAACAACGAAAAAAGAAATAAAAGTCCTTAAATCTATCCCGTAGTTTGTAGAAGCGATAACTTTTGGGCAAACCATTCAATAAACGCCTATTTCGATTTTTTTTACCAAAAGTATGTAGAAGAATATATATCGGCCTAAACTGATGAATACATTTTTTTTATATTATTTTTTTTTGGGGATATGAATTATAGCAGAAAGTTAAAAAAAAAAAAAATTTTTTTTAATTGTCGCACTCTTTTTGTTTATAGCACAAAAAAATAAAAACCGCAGAGGTGATCAAATACAACAAAAGAAAGCTCTATTTGTGGGGAAAAAAGAACGTCAATCTTGTTTGGGTACAACTTCGCACAACTGTGCAATTGTCAGTTAAAGCAACGCAGTGCCGTATTGCAAAAAATGCTCTGGTCAGGAAGTGGGTAAATCCTTCCGGTCCTTAAGTGGTTAATAAATGTATATTATGATTAATAATGCATATAACAATTACTCACCTTCATATCTCTAGTAAAAAATTACCACAATCACTGCATACATTTCTTTAGCAAGTTAAGAATTCAAATTCCATTCTCTTGGTGAGATTTCCTCCCATTTCCTGTTATGTCTTCAGAACAGGAAGTGAAGGGTAATCTTCCCAGTGGGAAACCGGCAGCAAAAAATAACCTGACGGGTTGTAACTAAAACAAAAAAAAAGCTTGGATTTTGTACAATATAAGTACTTTTAAAGGCATTTTTTTTACATTAACACATTCTCTGCATTAAGGTAAAAAAAAAACTTTCTGTATGCAGTAAATCACCCCCCCCCCCCAAAACAAACCCCATATCTGTGCCTGATCTGTATCCAGTGCTGTGCCCAAAAGCAGCGGCTCTCTCCACTCCCTCTCTCCCCACTGGACAGGGAGGCAACAGGGGCCATTGGCTTCTGCTGCTGTCAATCATAGCAAGTAACCAAAGAGAGAGGGGGCCAGGGCCAAAATGCACTCTCGGTGTCAATGGATCGAGCCTGCAGGCGTGACAATCGGAATTGGCTTCCTATGCTGGGACACCAAGAAGAGGAGGAGCCAAGACTGCTGGTGGGTGGCCCGAGAAAAGTGCAAAACCACTGCACGGAGCAGGTAAGTAAAACTTGCTTGTTTTCTTTTTTAAATGTTTAGGTTTACAATCACTTTAAAGAAAAACATATACTGAGAAAAATACAAAAACTATCACTGCTGACCTCTGTCTGAAAATGATAGATGTCAGGCTGTGTCTAGGATATAGGAACCTTGGATTGAGTCCTACGTGCCATCCTCTTTGACATGGAGTTGCTGCTCCTATGAGAGTGTAGAGGCATGAGGCACCTGGGTGTTGAAGTCCTAGATTTCATTCCCTCCTTCCTCCCCTCTCATCCTTCTTTTCCTACCTCTCTTCCAGGTATACCCCTGTTGAAGTCCTGGCGGACGAAACGCGTCGGGTGAGGTGGACCTGTCTGTCTAGCACTACGCTCTAAGTTCTCTCGATTGGAATTCCATATCGCTTGTTTATCGCTTGTAAAATGTAAGTGTAATTCTTTTAATAAATTCCCACTGGTCAACAGTATCACACTATGTAGACCTTTTATATTCCATTGAGGCACATTGATTTTGGGGTTGCCAGTGTTCCTTGAGATCTGTCTGTGGATGACTTGTCTCCAACAAGGCTGGATGTGGAAACATCGTTAAGGTTATGCTGAGGCCTGTCGGAGCACTCTGGTCAACTATCTTCTGTGCTCATTAACCTCTTATCTCTGGTAAGAGTATTTTTACATACATGGTGGAGGTGCACAGTGCATGCTGGTGTAGCACGATCCGTTGGAAGTAATAGTCACACTTTTGGTGCCCTAAGGGGTGAAGGTTACCATATTTATATGAACTTTATTTTTTCCTTACTTTTTTATATGCTTGTTTATCACGGACTCACAATATTTGGACATTTGGTTTTCACATCTATCACACATAGATGTTTGGGTTATAGTATCTGGATTGACTAGGGAGGTTTCTCTGGTCTATTTTTGGTACTTATCTACTTCAGCGCTACACTTTATGATTTTTAAGGTTATATAAGCAATTTAGGAATATTGTTGTGTTAGCTGCTTTATTCAAATCACTTATTTATCTACCAGGTTATACAGTATTGGGATAGCGCAATATTTTTTCTTCTTGTTTTAGCACCATGCAAATTAGCTTGCTAATTTAAAGTATACAGTGTATCTGGAAAATATTCACAGCACTTCACTTTTTCCACATTTTGTTATGTTACAGCCTTATTACAAAATGGATTAAATGTATTATTTTCCTCAAAATTCTACAAACAATAGCCCATAATGACAACATGAAAGAAGTTTGTTTGAAATCTTTACAAATTTATTAAAAATAAAAAACGAAATAAATCACATGTACATAAGTAGTCACGGCTTTTGCCATGACACTCATACTTAAGCTCAGGTGCGTTCTGTTTCCACTGATCATCCTTGAAATGTTTCTACAATTTGATTGGAGTCCACCTGTGGTAAATTCAGTTGACTGGACATGATTTGGAAAGGCACACACATGTCTATATAAGGTTACACAGTTAACAGTGCACGTAAGAGTACAAACCAAGCCATGAAGTCCAAGGAATTGTCTGTAGACCTCCGAGACAGGATTGTATTGAGGCACAGATCTGGGGAAGGGTATAGAAAAATTTCTGCAGCATTGAAGATCCCAATGAGCACAGTGGCCTCCATCATCCGTAAATTGAAGAAGTTTGGAACCACCAGGACTCTTCCTAGAGTGTGCCGCCCGGCCAAACTGATCGATCAGGGGAGAAGGGCCTTAGTCAGGGATGTGACCAAGAACCCTGTCACTCTGACAGAACTCCAGCGTTTCTCTGTGGAGAGAGGAGAACCTTTCAGAAGAACAACCATCTTTGAAGCACTCCACCAATCAGGCCTGTATGGTAGAGTGGCCAGACGGAAGCCACTCCTCAGTAAAAGGCACGACAGCCCACATGGAGCTTGCCAAAGGGCACCTGAAGGACTCTCAAACCATAAGAAACAAAATTTTCTGGTCTGATGAAACAAAGATTGAACTCCTTGGCCTGAATGGCAAGCACCATGTCTGGAGGAAACCAGGCACCACTCATCACCTGGCCAATACCATCTCTACAGTGAAGCATGGTGGTGGCAGCATCATGCTGTGGGGATGTTTTCTAGCGGAAGGAACTGGGAGACTAGTCAGGATCGATGGAAAGTCTAATGCAGCAATATACAGAGATATCCTTAACTTGCTCCAGAGCACTCTGGACCTCAGACTGGGGCGAAGGTTCATCTTCCAACAAGACAAAAAACCTAAGCACAGCCAAAGATAACAAAGGAGTAGCTACAGGACAACTCGGTGAATGTCCTTGAGTGTGCCCAGCCCAAACTTGAACCTGATTGAACATCTCTGGAGAGATCTGAAAATGGCTGCACACCCCTTCCAACCTGATGGAGCTTGAGAGGTTCTGCAAAGAAGAATGGGAGAAATGGTCCAAAAATAGATGTGCCAAGCTAGTAGTATCATACTTAAAAAGACTTGAGGCTGTAATTGGTGTCAATGGTGCTTCAACAAAGTAATGAGCAAAGGCTGTGAATACTTATGTACATGAGATTTTTTTCGGTTTTTATTATTAATAAATTTGCAAAGATTTCAAATTTCCATTTTGGAATAAGGCTTTAACATAACAAAATGTGGAAAAAGTAAAGCGCTGTGAATACTTTCCGGATGCACTGCATGTAAATCCACACCTTGAAAAACAACCCATTTAGTTTAACGGTTTGCCACCAGCTCACAGTAGTAGATATACTACACATACAGCTAACAGGCGGCACAGCTAAGCACCACGCTGTGGTGTACTTCCTGGTTTATGCATGTGCCCTCTGCTGGCCCGTACCGTGTATGGCCACAACACAAGTTTGTCAGCAGTTTCAGCCAATGATTTTGGCTGAAATCTGCTGATCGGCAGTGACCAGTCATGGCACAGAGTTTGGTGTTGACAAACAAACAGAACTCTATACACAGGCAGCAATCCGACTGTTTCTTCTCCCTGAAATCCAAATCCACTCTGAGTACAGGGAGAAAAATCAGCCAGATCAGTTAGAAAAATCAGCAGACAGGACACTTGTTAGGCACACAGTAAACTCCTTGATTGCCCCTGATAACCCCTTTGTAGCCAGTATCATTAGTACAGTGTACAGTATTTATCACTGATCACTGTATTAGTGACATTAGCAACGTCAGTGTGAGTTAGTGACCCTCCCAGCCAGTGTAGTGTCTGTAGGGATCAGTATCTTGATCACAATCAGAACTATACTAGTGTCCCCAAATACACAGTTCGTTTTTTTACCAAAGACATGTAGCAGAATACATTTTGGAATAAATTAATGAAGAAATCTGATTTTATTGGATAGGTTTTATAACAGTAGAAAAGATTGCTTTTCCCCAAAATTGTTGGTATTTTTTCAATACAAAAACCCAGTGGTGATCAAATGCCACCAAAAGAATGTTCTTTGTGTAAAAAAAAAAAAAAAATGATAATAATAATAATATATATATATATATATATATATATATATATATATATATAAATAATTCATTTGCGTACAGTGTGGCATGGCCACACAATTGCCAGTTAAAGGAGCACAGTATTGAACAGTGACAGTCATGAAGGGGTTAAAACCGTCCAGGAGGTCAAGTAATTAAAATAGAAGGCAAAACATTTCAGCATGCATATAAAAAAAACCCATTATAAATGCCCTTTTCTCCTTTTTTAAATAAGCGATCATATAACCTCTTGTCTCAACTGCATAAGGATCTTAGAGAGCTAGGGGAGGAGAAGCAGCAGCACACTTGTCTTCCCAGTGAATGGCTGTGCAGGGGTGGCCTGTCAGCACCAGTCTGATCATTGGAAGAGAGCAAGCTGAATTCTCAGCACAGCCAGAAAACTAACAACACTGTGCTCTCACACCTAGTCTGGTCAGTTTTTAATAAGAAAACAGAGGGACTGGCAGTGACAACAGGGATTTCACACAAAGGAAGCAATACAAAGAGAACAGTATACTTTTTCATACAAGTAAATGGTACAGCAAGCACTTATCAGGAATATGAAATCCTAAGTTGACATATTCTTTAAGCATTAGCACACCAAATCTTGTTCTATAGAAGCATTGGGTAGGCACTCTTTATAACCTCAGCAAGTATAGCAGCGATAAATTTAATAATTCTGACAGTTCTTTCATCTAAAATTATCATCAAGCTGCATTACATAACTATTTGATTATTACTGCACAATAACCACAGCTTCAAATCTACGTCACTTTGAAAATTAGAGTCCAAACTAAATGTGACACAAAAACACAACATCACTGCAAAATGATAAAAACTATAACCAACAACACATTCCACTTCCTATATGTAAATTAAGACCTGAATGAAGAAGCTTAAATTAATAATATAAAGTATTTCACGCTTTGTGTTATGGAATAATGGTATTTTTACCCTATGTAAGATCCCTTTTTCTGAGTTCATTGAGGGACACAGCTCTTCTATTCCCGTCCATATGGTTTTATAGCGCCACCTACAGGAGTAGGACACAAGGCTGAAAGAAACACAGCACCTATTGGCAGTCTTAGTCCCCACCGCCTCTGCTATAGACAAGCCGGTGAGTCATAAAGCAGTGTAAGTAAACAGAAAACTCAATTAGAAGAGTGGGTGCTGTGTCTATCAATGTACAGAAAGGGATTTTATGGTGAGTAGCAAAAAAAAAAATCTGTTTTCTCTTACTTTTATTGACAGATACAGCTCTTCTATTCTTGACTACAGGGACTTCCCAAAGCAGTGCCTCAAGAGGAATGGTCAAACAACAAATGGAACAACGTGGTAAACATGTCATCCATCCAAACGAACCCCCCGAGGGGCAACAAAGAGCCTCAAGCGGCGGCCAGCAAAACCTTGTGGCCAAAACAAGTATCCAAAGAAGCAAACACATTGACTTTGTAAAATTTGGTAAAAGTGTGCAAAGACAATCCAGGTCGCTGTCTTGCAAACCTGAGACACAGCTGCCAGATGTCTGAACGCCCGCCCAAGAGGCACTAATCTCCCTGGTGGAGTGTGCTGTAACGGGGACAGGAGGAGCCTGACCTTTAATGACATATGCCTGTACAATGGTCTCCTGAACCCAACAGAAAATAGTGGCAGGGGAGGCTGAATGTGCTCAGTGGTCAGAGTGGAGTGACTACGGGATCTAGATTATCCAGCCTATTGACCAGACTGGCTATTTATTTATTTCAAGTACTTGTATAGTGCTGTCAATTTAAGCAGCGCTTTACATATATATTGTTCATTCACATCAGTCTCTACACTCAAGGAGCTTACAATCTAAGGTCCCTAACTCACATTCATACATATACTAGGGCCAATTTAGATTATAGACCTTTGTGGGAAAAAAATTCCAGGAAAAGAAGAAAAAAAGAAAAAAGTAAAGGTGGTGGAACGGAATGAAAAGTGGTGCTATAAAACCCTATGGTCAAGAATAGAAAAGCTGTGTCCATCAATGAACAGAATAGAAAGTTTTTGCTAAATTGGAAGGTGTCACTCTTGCACCGTTTTGGTGGTGTACCAAGGTTTTATCTTCAAGAGTTTAGAAGATAAGCCTTGGAATATCCCTCAAACTGTGCCCAATCTGTGACCCTTTGGCACTGCAGACACTAATCTGTGTTTCCATATCGCCCTGTTATACTACTGATTTCTAGCAGTCTCCAGTAATAGGTCTCCAGTCTATGACTGTCTTCGGAAGTATGCTCCAGTCTCTAACTCCTATAGCATATTCACAGTCCCTGACAGTCTCCAGCATCATATCTGCAGTCTCTGATCATCTCTTGTATTGTTGCCCATGGTCTCTGACCACCTTTTGTATCATGTCCAAAATCTCTGACCATCTCTTGCATCATGCCCAAACTCTATACTGTTATATAACTATATCCTGTTTTAGGTCTCCTGTCTCTGATGAATATTCACCAAATTTTATGTGTGGCCCCTTGGTGATATTAGGGGTCAACTCAAGTCCCCCATATCAAGAACTTTAATAACCACTGTTCTCGATCCATCATAGTTGGAGCAGGCCGTTTTTTATTGTAGCCAAATGATTTCAGCAGCTGTGGAGACCACAAGCTCCATAGGTAGTGCTCACCTCCAAACACTGCAGCTGGAGTGTTACTCCAATATATGTGCTAATGTCTGGAATTGTTGTGTCTTTTCTTAGAATGGAAAACACATCAGTGGCTTTGTGCAAGACTTCACCAAATCACACAGTTAAGAAACCTGAACACATTAAACATTTAGCAACTGAAAACCCACTTATCAGAAAAAAATCTTTCATCGTTCTGACTTGAGCAAAATGAAACCTGTTTGTTGCTATGGGTTATTATACTGTGTATATAATTACTATTGTTTTCACTGCTTTACTAAATAGATTCCACTCTAAAGAAGGGGCAAGGCTCTAAAACAGGTAACTGAAGGTACCTGTTTTGCAAGCTGCCAGTGTTAGACAAGTTGTTCTCAAATAACAGGCTCTCACGAGTAAAATCCTATGGTAGCCATTGAAATTAGACAGACAATCCTCAGGTTAGTACATGCATATGCTGATTATACTTAACGGGGCCAGCTGGATTTTACTAGATAATTGTTATAACTAATCAAAGAAAATAATTGACCGAGAAGGTGTCTGATGAATATAAAACTAGTATGCAAAACTAATATCCATTATGTCCTTATCAAAGTTAATTTGAGGCTTGATACATAGCACACCTAGGTACAGGATCTAACTGGAGACAAAGTAACCAACTAAATGTAGATATTTGCAGATGCCTTTTGGTGTCTGTTGATTATATAAGCCTGGCATTTTTTTTTCTTTTTTAAGGACCAGGCCTATTTTTCATATATATTTTTTTTTTCAAACACCCTAACCTACAGAATAAAATGGAGATCCTTGCAATACATTCTATCACACCGTATTTGCGCAGTAACAGTAAAGTTAGCCCAATTTTTTCTATATTCTGAAAGATAAAGTTACACCAAGTAAATTGATACCCAACAGGTCATGACCGCTTGTGGAATGGCGACAAACTTTGGTACTCAAAAATCTCCAACAGGTTACCAGTTTTAAGTTACACAGGTGGTCCAGTGCTAGAATTATTGCTCTCGCTCCAACAATCGCGGCGATACTTCACGTGTGGTTTGAACACAGTTTACATATGTGGACGCGACTTGCTTATGCGTTCAATCTGTGCATGAGCTCAGAGGGATGAGGTGCTTTAACCACTTCAGCCCCGGAAGGATTTCCAGCTTTAGGACCGGAGCCCTTTTTGCGATTCGGCGTTGCGTCGCTTTAACTGACAATTGCGCGGTCGTGCGGCGTTGTACCCAAACGAAATTTGCGTCCTTTTTTTCCCACAAACAGAGCTTTCTTTTGGTGGTATTTGATCACCGCTGCGTCATTTCTGATCGCCGCTATAAACAAAAGAAGAGCGACAATTTTGCAAAAAAACCCACATTTCTTACTTTTTCCTAAAATACAAATCCAAAAAAAAAATATAAAAAAACATTTTTTTTCACCGTTTTTGGCCGATTTATATTCTTCCTCATATTTGCGATAAAAAAAATCGCAATCGGCGTTTATTGATTGGTTTGCGCAAAAGTGGTCGCGTTTACGGATGATGAGAATTCATTTTTGGGGTTTTTTATTTTTTTTTATTTTTTACTAAAAATG
>BLSH010316628.1:687241-705027 GCA_018402905.1 Glandirana rugosa
GCACGTTAGCAGTCAATTTCGCGGCGTCACGACGTAGCGTTTTTTACAGGACCAGTAATTCCGCCATTTTCACCAATTTCCCTGTTAAAATAAAAAAATACCAACAAACATTAAATAAATAAATAAAACAACGAAAATTCACATTTACAATCTAGATTCTAGAAAAACTGGGGTCTAGAGTGTAACTTCCCCGGGACAGGACGAAGAAAAATAATGTTCCCTACAAATGTAAAGAACAGTATCCTTATTTTCACTAGTTTTTTATAAAAAAATTTTCCTGTCACATTTCTATTTTACATTTTATTTATTCTTCACTATACACGTTCCCGCAGCCGCCGTCGTATGACGGCGATTTGCGGGAACGTGCCACTTTGTCGCCGTCAGATGCCGATCGGCGGTCGGCAAGTGGTTAAAAAAAAAAAGTTCTTATTTATTTTACATTTTATCTTTACACTGTCCTTTTAAAAAAATATTTTTTGATCACTTTTATTCCTATGACAAGAAATGTAAACATCCCTTGTAATAAAAAGAAGCAGGACAGGGCCCCTTCAATGTGAGATCTGGGGTCAAAAAGATCTTAGATCTAACATTTACACTTAAAAGCAACAAAATAAATAAATAAATTACAAACAACCATAAAAAAATAAAATTGTCCCTTTAACCACTTTTACCGCCTTAATGACCAGGACATTTTTTGCGATGCAGCACTGCGGCGCTTTAACTGACGATTGCACGGCCGTGCAACGCTGTACCGAAACAAAATTGATGTCTTTTTTTCCCCCACAAATAGAGCTTTCTTTTGGTGGTATTTGATCACCTCTTTGGTTTTTATTTTTTGCGCTATAAACAAAAAAATTACTGACCATTTTGGAAAAAAAAACTATATTTTTTACTTTTTGCTAGAATACATATCTAAAAAAATATATATATTAAAAAAACAATTTCATCAGTTTAGGCCAATATGTATTCTACATATTTTTGGTAAAAAAAAAAAAGAGAGTAAGATAAGAGTATACTGATTGGTTTGTGCAAACGTTATAGCGTCTACAAACTATGGGATGGATTTATGGACTTTTATGTTTTTATTGGTAATGGCAGCGATCTGCTATTTTTAAACGGACATTGTCGCGGACAAATCTGACCCCAAGTGACACTTTTTGGGGACTAGTGACATTATTACATTGAACAGTGCAATAAAAATGCACTGATCAATGTATAAATGACACTGGCAGGGAAGGGGTTAACACTAGGGGCCGATCAAGGGGTTAACTGTGTTCCTTGGGTGTGTTTTAACTGTGGGGGGCTGCCTGGAAGACCACAGAGATCGCTGTTCCCGATCACTGGGAACAGCAGATCTCTGAGACGTCCTCTGTCTGAATGGGTATTGTTTAGATAGACAGATCCCCATTCTGCCTCTGTATACCACGATCGTGGGTTGCCGGCGGACATAGAGTCGAGCTGACCTGCTGCAGTATTAGTACAGTGGCTGGTCGGCAAGTGGTCAAGGCTGTTGGGCAGAAGTGACGTTGCTCTTGTCCTCCAAAGCCATCATGCCCTCACTCAACTTCCTGTCCAACAGGAGAAAGGACCCGATCGTCTCTGCCACTACCGATGGCTCCGGTAAGCAATGGAGACGACCAGGGAGCAGCTGGAGGGGGGGGAACCTCTCCCACCGCCAATAAAAGTGATCTCACGGCGAAAGCGCCATGAAGACCACTTTTACCTTAAAGCGGACCGTCCGCCATTTAAGAAAATACCGGGGTTATGACAGCTATTTGCTGCCATAACAACAGTATTTAAAGTCAAAGTAATGACATAAAATGACGGTGGGCGGTCCAGTGGTTCTAGGGGCAGAAGGTTTTTATCTTAATGCATTCTATGCATTAAGATAAAAAAAAAAACATTCTGTGTGCAGAAGCCCCCCCAATACTTACCTGAGCCCCATCTCGAGATCCAGCAAAGTAGCACAGGAGGCTCGTCTGTCTGTGACTCTCCCTCCTCATTGACTGAGACAGCAGCAGGCACCATTGGCTCCCAATGATGTCAATCAACGTCAGTGAGCATATGAAGACAGAGAGGGGGAGGGACCAGGCCGCGGCTCTGTGTCTGAATGGACAGCCGTGGCTCGGCTCAGGTGCCCCCATAGCAAGCTGCTCGCTGTGGGGGCAGTCAGCAGGGACCAGGAGACCCGCGAGGGATCTGAGAAGAGAAGGATCAGGGTTGCTCTGTGCAAAACCTCTGCACAGAGCAGGTAAGTATAATATGTTTGTTATTTTTAAACAAAAAAAAAATAAAAAAACAGACTTTAGTATCACTTTAACTTGTCAGGTTCGCTTTAAGTCATAAAAATTACTGATGCACCTTGCACCATGTTTTAGGACAACCATTGGACAACTAATATAATATACCCTTGTATAGTTTTTGAGATCTGTAATTCTACTAAGTGTGCCAATGTATTCATTTAGGCCTCATGTACACAGGACATTTTTGGACGTTTTTACAGCAGCTGTTTTTAGCTTCAGACGTTTTTTTCTACAGTCAATAAACCCTCCATCATGTTATCCTCTGTGTTCATGCACACATAGGCTGTTATCAACTTTTTAGCAGTGATGTTTTTGAGCTGTAAAAAAACCCCAAGACTAGTGGGTTCTGAGAGATGTTTTTCAGCTGTAAAAACATTCAAATGCTCAAAAAAGCACAAAAATGCGGCTAAACGTCGATCCTCAACATTTTTGGATGTTTTAGATCAATTTAGGAAAAAAAAAAAAAAAAAAAAAAGAAGAAGAGGTCACACTATTTAACAAACCCCAGTACAATCAAGTTTTGATAAAACATTTACGAACTTTGATATCATATTTATACAACCTCAGCACATTTATTACTGTGAATGCCGCTCCAGGTGAGATTAGGCTCCAAACTCCACAATCACATTTCAGGAGCTGGCTTGCCTTGTCTCCACTGGAAAAAAATTATTTTGCAGTTCAGTGCGTGGCATTCCTGTTGCTGGTAAATTTATTAGTTCTGCCTTGCCATGTATGGTGTTAAATGTATGTAAACCCTAAGGGCTCATGCACACTGCAGCTAGAAAAAAAAAAAAAAAAGCTGCCTTTACAGGTTTGCTCCCTTTTAGTCTGTTTAACATACCAGTGGAAATGTTTTGTTATATTTGATAGTGAGGAAAATGTACCTGTTAAAGCTGAGTTCAGCCCACATAAAATGTTTTTTTTTTTTTTTTTTTTTTGGCATCCACTCTCTTGTTAGTCAATTGGTGTAACTTTCGGTTTGTTTGCTTTCAATCTGCCTATTAAAGTGGTTGTCAAGTCATCACAACCACTTTACACTACAGGTAAGTCTATATTCAGGCTTACCTGTAGGTCCCGGGAATATCTTCTTAACTTGCACCGTTTTAGGAGATATTCCCTGGCTGGGCCATTTCTTCACGAAGTGTGCCGTAAATTATGGAGTGACATCAGCGCAGCTCCTGCCAATCACATCGCTGGAGTCCGCGCTGTGATTGGTTGGCGCTCGGGATCCCGGAAGACAGCAGGCTCAGCATGTCGCCGGTCACAGCGGTGCTCAGGGACTGCTGCTACAGCGTCAATCTATGGTAAGCATTTCATAATGAGCTAGTATGCAATGCATACTAGCTCATTATGCCTTTACTTTGCAGGGTTTTTTTTGGGGGGGGGGGGGACTTTACAACCACCTTAATCTAATTCATTTTTTACTTACAATTTAGTTCTTCTCTTAGCTGCTCGTCTCCATTTTAGCTGAGGGCATCTGAAGCCCATCCGTACCCTGCTCGCATCTCTTCCTGAAAGAGGTGCATGCTGGATAACCATCATGCACTTCTCTATCTTGCGCATGCGCACTGGACCAGCGGCCGCTTAGCCGAGTGTAATACAGGGATGCCCACTGACTCCTGGGAAATGATGACTCACATCTCCCAGGAGTCCAGGTGAGGCAGGAAGCTGCGGACTCGGAAGTGGAAGATTACAGACACCTCCGAGCAACAAGACACTTAGGGTGAGTATAACATTTTTTTTTAAATCACATTCATTAAAGGACTTGAAAGATGTAAAGACATTTTTCTGGGTGAGACTCCGCTTTAAGATCCTGCCAGAGATCTAGTGAGCTGATAACTTCCTGTGTACTCCTCTATGTCATTAGATGCTGTATTATCAGCTCATTCTGTGGAATACAGACCCACGCCCCCATGTGATTGAGACGAGGAGAAGGGCAGGTATTCTGTAGTCCTAACACATTTCCTCTTCTGTACAGTACATTGAGTGAGTGTTATCACCCTAGACTAGGGCAGAATGTGCGTTACTGGCAAGATCACAAGGTGAAAATAAGGGGGGAAATTCTTAAATAAGAAATAAGAAAACCACCATATCCATGGACTAATAATCCATTCCTGCTGCCACCTCCCTGCCCTTCAAGAGGCTCTACATGTCATGAGGTGGAGGCAGCCATTCAGATCATGTGACAGCTGGTAGTCACAGTGATCACATGATTGGAAAGCTCCGGATCACAAATTTAAATCAGGAGCTTTCCAGTACCTGCCAGTTACTATGCTGGGTGCACACAGGGAGAGTGCACTCAGCACAATATGTTTACATTGGGCTGCATATATGCAGCCTCTTGCCATTAAAGCCCACCCTCTGAGAAGCTACATACATGGGTACAGCCGGTGGGAAGAGGTGCTTCAATATACTACACAAGATTTTCTTTGTTGTACCAAATTTTAACGATAATGTATACAGCATTTGCAGTTGGTATCTATTCTGGACCACTAAATATACACTTTGGAGGTTGCTCTCACTGCCTATCCTGCTGACCCATTGTCACCAGGACAGCATGCAATGGGAACTATACCAAAAGGGTAACAGAGAGCACTAAAATAGCAGAGCTCTAACTGCTTCCCACTGTAAGCTCAGTTTACACTGGTGTGACTTAAATGCGACTTATTACACGCTATTGCACTCAAGTTGCAGGAAAGTTGAATCAAAGCAGTGCAGGACCCTCTCTTAACCACTTCCATAACAGGCCAATTCTGGCACTTTGCTCCTACATGTAAAAAAAATTTCATTTTTTTGCTATAAAAGTACTCAGAACCCCCAAACATTATATATGTTTTTTTAGAAGCGACCCTAGGGAATAAAATGGCGGTTGTTGCAACTTTTTATGTCCCAGGGTATTTGCTCAGTAATTTAAAAAAAAAAAAAAACTGTTTCACGATTAAAAAAAAAAAAAGAAATACTAAAAGTTAGCCCAATTTATTTGTGAAAGATGATGTTACGCCAACTAAATAGATACCTAACATGTCACGCTTTAAAATTGCGCACACTCGTAGAATGGCGCCAAACTTCGGTACTTAAAAATCTCCATAGGCAACGCTTTACAATTTTTTACAGGTTACCCATTTAGAGTTACAGAGGTGGTCTTGGGATAAAATTGTTACTCTCGCTTTAACGTTTACGGCGATACCTCACATGTGTGGAATTAATGCCTTTCACATATGTGAGCATGTTGTATGTATGCGTTCGCTTCTGCGTGTGAGAACGCAAGGACGGAGGCGCTTTAATTTTTTTTTTTTTGTTTATTTTATTTTAAATTTTTTTTATTTTTACACTTTCCCTTTAAATTTTTTTTTATTGTCACTTTTATTCCTATTACAAGGAATGTAAACATCCCTTGTAAATGGAATAGGGTATGACAGGTCCTTTTTATGGAGAGATGTGGGGTCTACAAGTCCCCACATCTCTCCTTCAGGCTGGAAACACCAAGATAAAAAAAAAACAAGGGTCTTCGAGAGTCATAGAGACTGCCGGAGATCATCTGGTCCTGTATTCTTTATGGTGAACTTCCACTGCTGGTGGATTCCTTCTACGGCTCGCCGATCGCACGGGCGAGCTGGTAGAAGCACCGGTAGGCGGCGGGAGGGGGACGTCCTGTGAAAAACTGGCTCTTTACCACGTAACTGGCTGTGTCCAATCACAGCCGGTCACTTTTGAGATCTGCGTTCACGGTGCTCATGTGCGCCCCCGGGGGCGCTCAGCGATCAGGGTTAAGGCTTGTCCCTCAAAGCCCAGCCCTGATCTGGGTAAAGAGCCAATGAAATTGGCTTTTTACCACGTGACCGACTGTGTCCAATCACAGCCGGTCACAGAATGTCAACAAACCGTGGTAACGAGCTGTTACCGGGTTCTCCTCCTCACACATCGATCTTGAGAAGGAGAATGCGGTAACAGCTCGTTACTACTTACAGTATACAGCAAGCACACTGCTTGACCCCCAGTAATAATGAGTACCTGTCACCACACCAGCAAAGTACCTGTCACAAGCCCATCAAAGTATCTGTCACCAGCCCATCAAAGTACCCGAGTACCTGTCACCAGCCCATCAAAGTACCCGAGTACCTGTCACCAGCCCATCAAAGTACCCGAGTACCTGTCACCAGCCCACCTGAGTACCCGAGTACCTGTCACCAGCCCATCAGAGTACCCGAGTACCTGTCACCAGCTCATCAGAGTACCCGAGTACCTGTCACCAGCTCATCAGAGTACCCGAGTACCTGACACCAACCAATCAGAGCACCCAAGTACCTGTCACCAGCCCATCAGAGTACCCAAGTACCTGTCAAAACCCCTCAGATTACCCAACTACTTGTCACCAGCCCATCAGAGTACCCGGGGACCTGTCACAACCCATCAGAGTACCAGAGTACCTGTCTCCAGTCCAGCCCATCAGAGTACCTGTCACCAGCCCATGCCTCATAGAATATACATTGGGGCATTCTCATTTTATTCCCAACCATCCAAATTTTTGACATGTCCCTTTGCCAACTCCTTGAGCATTTTTTGACTTAACATCACCATACATATACCTTTTTATCCATGTGTTGCTGCAATTCTTTATTCTACATATCCATTGCCCCCAAGTATTTTAAGTCATTTACATAATTCCCCTCCCTCTTCTTTTTCTTTCTTCTCTTTTCTTTTTCTCCTTTATCCTTTCTCCTCTTCCCTTCTTGTCCTTTCTTTTTTTCCCATCCAATCCCCCTTTTACCCATTTTTCCATTACCACTTGCCATTTTACTGTGCCACCACCCACTGTCCATCCAGTTCCATTCCTTTTGCACCTGCCTGTTCACACCATCCACCGCTGGAGGTCATCCATGCTCCTTAGATTGGAGGCATTGTGCACCACCCAGTGGGTAGACTCCACTGGAGTCACGCCGCCCTGGTCCTCGGACCTCTCCGGCTCCTCCTTGTTGGAGCAAGCTTTTTGTCCTAGCGGACCTCCATCCGCCTGGACACACCCGCCGGCGGAGGTCCGACGCGTGACGCCATCCCGCCCATGGGGCGGGGTGGCGACGCGCGCCGCTCACTCCGGAGGGACCCACTGCGTTTGGTATGCGAGCCTTCCGCTCGCATTACACAAACGGTCAGCACCTGCCAATGTCCCCCCGGATTGGCTGCCACGGACACGCACACCCTATATAGCCAGGCCACCTCCCGATCATCGTTATGCAGCCCTTATGTGCATCGATCGTATGGACCAGGTAACATGAAACTTTGACCACCATTCGGGTTAGCCTCCTTCTCTGTGCCTCACATGCTCAAAAGTTCTCTATAACTATGATACGGCTTATTTGCTATTTGAACTTGCCTTCAGGCAATAGGCTGTCTTTGGTATGTAACAAGTACACCTAATGCCTTAAGTACCATTTTTTCATATATTTTTATATATTAGGTACGCTATGTATCACTTTATACGTTTTTTGGTCCCTGTCTATGTTAATACATTCTAGATTTTTATACACACTTCTCTTACGCTTTTTTCATCTAGTGCAATCCACACCTCCCAGTGTTGGTCTAGCTGACACAGCCACCTTGGGCCCCTTGTGGTTGCACAACAACCTACGCTTCCTCCCCTGGGGCTCATACCTCCATCGGTCGCCTTGGACCTGTATTCCAGATCCTCTCGGGCTGCTTGCATAATTGGTTTGTGGGTACCTCCAGTCTCCATGCAAGTGGTATACCCACCCTCCTTGGTGGGCGCATTTTTACCAATAACTACACGTTTGACTTGTCTTCACAAACTTTATATATTTATGTCATGTATGATTTAACTTCTTACAGACAGCACTTCTTTACTCCACTTGATGTTTATTATTCCCTGAAGAAGGATTAACCGAAACATGTTGGGACGTTTGTGACATTGCCCCAGGACCCTGCTACCACAGTGGTCATCTGAGTGTGCAAATCTCAAATGCATCAAGTCCAATTTTTTCTTATGCTGTTAACTGTGGTACCTTGAATATATGTCTGTTTTTGTATTTTTATACATCATATCATGTATTTTGTTTTTGTATTGGTAAAGTGACGAATTTGTGTCTTAATGCTTTTGTTCACTTTATTTTTATTTTTATCTACAATGTATAAATAAAATGTACAATTTTTTACTATACTCCCCTTTCCCCTTTTTTTGATGTACTGTTTATACTACGTCTGCCTCAAAAGTCCAGGGGGATAGTCTTTGATTGGGATCTCCCTCCCATTTCCTAAACTTTTGTACATTGGGGCATTTGCTTTCCAAAACAAGGTCATTTTGTTAGTAATTCCACTGTCCTGGTGCTCCAGGACCCTCAAAAGTGTGATAGGTAGGAATGAAATTGGATGTGCAATTTTTGCTCCTAGAACGCCTGAAGGTACTACTTCAATGTTGGACCTCTGTATGTGGCCAGGCTGTGTAAAAGTCTCACACATGTGGTATCGCCGTACTCAGGACAAGTAGCAGAATGTATTTTGGGTCATTTTTGCTATGTACATGCTAGGTATGAGAAAAAGCTTATAAATTGACCACTTTGTGTAAAAAAAAAATAAAAATATGTTTTCATTTTCTTTCCAGGTTTTCCGAAGACTTGTGGGAAAAAATGAACCGTTCAAAAGACTCAATGCCTCATAGAATATACGTTGGGGTGTTTGATTTCCAAAATCTGGTCATTTTGTATGAAATTCTACTGTCCTGGCGCTCCAAGGCCTTCAAAAGTGCAATAGGTCGTTAGGAAATTTTATGTGTAATTTGTGCTCTTAGAATGCCTGACGGTGCTCCTTGCATGTTGGGACTCTCTATGTGGCCATGCTGTATAAAGTCTCACACATGTGATATCGCAATACCCAGGAGGAGTAGCAGAATGTATGTTGGGGGGTAATTTTTGCTATGTACATACTATGTGTTAGAAAATCTTATAAATTGACATCTTTGTGTAAAAAAAAAAAAAATAGGTTTTCATTTTCTTTCCACGTTTTTCGAAGACTTGTGGAAAAAAATTAACCATTCAAAGGACTCATAATGCCTCATACAATATATTGGGGTGTTAGCTTTCCAGCATGGGGCCATTTTGTGAGTCATTTCACTGTCCTGGTGCTCCAGGGACCTTCAAAAGTGTAATAAGTTGTTAGGAAATTAGATGTGTAATTTATGTCCCTAGAACGCTTGGCGGTGCTCCCTGCATGTTGGGCCTCTGTATGTGGCCAGGCTGTGAAAAAGTCTCACACGTGGTATTGCCATACTCGGGAGGAGTAGCAGAATGTATTTTGGGGTATAATTGGAAATATGCACATGCTGTGTTTGAGAAATAAACTTGTTATTACAATTTTGTGTAAAAAAAAAACAGAAAATATATTTTCTTAACTTTCTCAAGAATTGTGGGAAAAAATTACAACTTAAAAAAACTTGCCATGCCTCTTAATAAATACCTTGGACTATCTACTTTTCAAAAATGGGTCATTCGGGAGGTATTTGTACTTTCCTGACATTTTAGTTCATCAGGTGTGATCAATTTTCAATGATTGGCACCATAGCTTGTGGACTCTATAACTTGGAGGCTAGGTTCACACTGCTGCGGTGCGGGAACCCTGCGAATTCACTGCGGGTTCCCGCATCGCAGGTCTCTGAGCGGCAGTTCACACTGCCATATGCGATCTCTGGGGAGTGTCAATACAATGTTAATGACACCCCCAAATGAGTACGCATATCGCACTGCGAACTGCAAACTCGCACAGGAATCGGATCGCATGGTGTGAACTACCATGCGATCCGATTCTGACCCTGCGAAAAAAAAGGGTCCTGTGCGAGTTTGCTCCGATTGCGATGCGAATTCAGCCATACAATCTCTATGGCTGATTTTGCATCGCACAGAGATCGCATATGGTTCACACTGCAGTGCGGTGCGAAATCATATGCGATCTCTGTGATCGGAGCAGTGTGAACCTAGCCTTACACAGACCAAATAATATACACTTATGTGGGTTATTTTTACCAAAGACATGTAGCAGTATAAATTTTGGCCCAAATTTATGAACAAAAAATTACTTATTTGCAAAATTTTATCACAGAAACGAAAAAAAAAAAGTGTTTTTTTTTTTTTTTTTTCAAAATGTGCACTCTTTTTTCACTGTTGCAAAAAATAAAATACCCAGTGGTGATTAAATACCACTAATTGTTTGAAAAAATGATACAAATTTTGTGTGGGTACAGTGTTGCATGACTGAGTAATTGGCATTCAAAGTGTGAGCGCACTGAAAGCTGAAAATTGGTCTGGGAAGGAAGGGTGTATAAGTGTCCTGTATTGAAGTGGTTAATATGGAACTGAATACATTGCCATGATATTTAGAGTTAGAGTTTTTTTACCCCTTTCAAAGAGTTGGTGTGGCACAGTGAATTATATGTGGCCTAAAGGAATTCGTATTTCAAGATTTTAATTTCTGCAGATGGCCTATTTGTTTCCAGGGATCAAGGCCATAATCAATACTGCTGAAGCCTGATATACAAATCATTTTAACACTCGGCTTCCTGCCCCAGGAAAACACAAATTGATCAAATTTTCCTCTGAAGTATTTTTTTAATCATAGTCAACTGCTTGCCAGCTGCGATTTAACCATCTGCCACCTAATCGGCCTACAGCACACTAAGAAAGCATTTTGGATGTACTCGTTCTGATATTTCAGTGCTTCAGATGTAGAACACACACAACATGTTTTAGTCCTGATTAAATTGTTTTGATGGAAAAACACATTCTGCTAAACCTAACATCAAATATATTTTTTAGTAGCCACTTGACCTCCAGAAGGTTTTAACCCCTTCATGATCAGAGTATTTTTTGCAATTTAGCACTGCGCTACTTTAACTGGCAATTGCGTGGTCATGCAACTCTGTACGGAAATCACATTTATATAATCATTTCACACAAATATTTGATCACCAATGGGTTTTTTTTATTTCTTGCTATATAAATGAAAAAAGACCAAAAATGTTGGGGGAAAAAATGCAATATTTTCTAGTTTCTGTTATAAAACATATCCAATACAATCACATTTCTTCATAAATTTAGGCTAAATGTATTCTGCTACATGTCTTTGGTAAAAAAGAAAATCCCAATAAGTGTATATTACTTGGTCTGTGTGAAAGTTATATCATCTACATTCTACAAACTATGGTATATATATTTGAAAACTGATCTTGATGTACTGGCGACCTTGAGGTCCTTAAAATGCCAGGACAGAACAAATTCCCCCAAATGAACCCTTTTGTGGAAAGTAAAGAGTCTGAGCATGGCCAGTTTTTTAAAGTTGCAATTTTTTAGAATATGAAGAAATTAAATATATATATTTTTTTTCACAGTTTCTCTTTTACATACTGTCACCAGTGCAGTACAGCGTCATCATATGACTGGTGTGGCGGTGATCAGGGATACTGACTGATCACTGTATGTTAAAAAAAAAATTAAATGATTTTTTATTCTATTTTATAAACATTTTTTTCACTATTTTTTTAAATATACGTTCAACCAGCACATGACATTGTACTACTCTGGGGAAGGGTGATCAGGGATTTTTTTTTTCTTTTTACACTTTGATGTTTTGAATTGTCATGAATAGGTTACAGTCATAGTTACATAGTTAGTCAGTGCTTCATAACAGCTGTGATTGCAATTGGTTTACCATCACATGGTACAGGATGCTGTGATTGGTACCATGGCTATTCATTAATAACCGCTTTGTTGATATTGTGATCATGTAATCACATAGCGTATTGAGAGCTGCAATCTGCTGCGGTTGTGGGAGCAGCGTGCTGCACGCCCCTAATACGGAAGTGGCAAGCTGATGTATGTGACCTTGCCTGCCTGTGCCACCCTGCCACAGTAAATGTACTGTGGCTGGATGGCAAGCCATTATGGAGGAATTTTAGGAATTCATACAAAAACTATGGGTCCATACAGACTGGGCTTAAATCTGCCGCTTCTAAGGGAGTTTAGCATTTTTTATCCTGCCTGTAGAAGCAGCTCAATGTTATCCTTTGTGTCCATGCACATTAGGACGGTTACAGGCATATTTTAAGCTCAGCATTTAGAGGCAGGAAAAAAAACCTTCTAGATCATGTTTTTGAAAGAAGCTTTTAGGCAGAAAAAACGCTTAACGCTCCTAAATGTTTGCGTTTTCAAGTGTACACTGAAAAATGAGCATAAACGCTCCTAAACTCCTATTATAGGCTAACCTGTAGGTAAAAATCACAAAGCAGACTTTACTACTCCTTAAATAAGCACACACTTTGACTCACAGCCGGCTCCCCACTGTGCATGCGCGAGTCACGCTAAGCTTTCTGAATGAACCTGCAGCCTCCTGAGACATGTGACCTGTCCCAGGATGTTGCAGGCATGGAGAAGGAGTCAAACTTCCGCTGAGCTTGCCTAGGCGAGCAGAGCAGAACTGGCAGCTGGAACCAATCAGAAGTAGGTACCTACGCTCAAAAATAAAACCACATCCAAAAGTGGAAGGGGATGGGGGAGGAGGAGGAGGAAAACTAAACTGCATAGAGTCTTCAGTTAAAAAAAATACTTAAAGTGGTTGTTAAGCCACTCTGACCTCTTTATACTATCCGCAGTGTCTCCTAATCCTGTGTGCCCCGTGTGCGCTTTTAAAAAAAAAAAAAATCTGATTATACCTGATTTCAGAGCGCTGCTCAGCGCTCACGTGACAAGCCAGCTCTCTCCTCTCCCAGTCTGACAGCTGCAGTGGATGGGGCTGGAATTCCCCTGCTTAAGTCAGTCGTGACAAGAGGAGGGGAGAGCCAGCCGGTCACATGCAGCGGAGACAACTTGCCGCCGTATAGGTGTGTGATACGGTCAGCAAGTGGTTAATTAACGAGCATTTTGAAAGACGAGCATTTTTAAGGCCTCATACACACGGACGTTTCTAAAAAAATAAACAAAACGTCGGATCTGACATCAAGGAAAAAAAGTTGGCGTTTTTCGGCGTTATGCATCGGCGTTTTTGAGCATTACTGAGCGTCTGCGTCAATAGGCGTTTTTTTTTAAAAAATCATCCCTCTGCTATTTTTCAACCTAAAAACGTCAGCGTCAAAAAACGCCGTAAAACGCTGGTATAATAATAGGTGGCGTTTGTTGGCATATTGTGGCGTCGGCGTCAAAAAATGCCAAAACGTTACAGCCTCAGAACGCGATGGCTGTGGGTTCTAGTTTCAGCTCACTAACGCCGACGTCATCTACAGCTCAAAAATGCTGACGTTTTTATGGGGCCATTGACTAACATGGAGAGCTGCAAAAAACGCCAGAAAACGCCGGCGTCAAAAAACGTCTGTGTGTATGAGGCCTAAAAAAAAAAAAATCCTGACTCGGTTTGCGAGCGCTGTCTCACAAAACGAGCAGAACTAAGCCTCTGTGCATTCAATACCCCATGTGGCCAGAGGTGCGGGAGCTCTGGTGAGCCTCGGAGATGCTCGGAAGCTGTCGGAAATACTCGGCAATACCGAAAGCGTAAACAGCATTTACGACAGTTTCCCAGCCTCACCAGCACCACCACACCTCTGGACACATACGGTATTGCATACACTAGTGCTCCCTGACCTCTGGTCACATACAGTACTGCATAGACAAGCAGTGACTAGGGAATGAATTAACAGAGTTTCCATTGTTTCCTATAGGGAAACTTCTTTGATATACGAGTGATTTGGATCACAAGCATTCTCCTGGATTATGCTTGTAATCCAAGGTTCCACTGTATACACACTGCCACTGGTTACTAGCTACAAGGTGCAGCTTGAAGCAGCCATGGGTGATTGCTGGGACACTGGGAAAACTAAAGGGAAAAGACAAGCGCAAAATCCATAGTGTAGTAAACAAGGGGAACAACATTTATTAAGGATTAAAAACACACTCACAAAAGGGACGCTTGTGCAAGCAGTAAAAGTGTACGCTCACGGCTGAAGCAGGGAACTCCACAGCGGCTCCAGAGACAGCAGATTCAACTTTTACTGCTTTGCACAGGCTCCCATTTTGTGAGTGTGTTTTTAATCATTTACAAATATTATTGACCTTGTGTACTACACTATGGAGGTTGCACTTGTTCTTTTCCCTTTTGGTTTCAAGCAGCCATATTGTGTTTTTTTGTCCTACCTAGATCTTATCCCATGACCTCATGTGGCAGCTATTGTGATCTTCTGCCAAAAATTGATTAATGGGGGGTGGAAAAAGGTATTAGTATCACCCAATAGAGTATATTTCTTGAGGATTTAGGAAAACATGTATGTATTGCTACCCTGTACCCCTTCCTTCACCAAAGCCACTATAATGGTAGAAAACTTGTCTCTAAATTCTACAATTTTTATACCTTAAAGTGGTTGTAAAGGCAGAAGGTTTTTTATCTTAATGCATTCTATGATACAAGGCCTTCTGTGTGCAGCTGCCCCCCTCAGCCCCCCTAATACTTATCTGAGGCCCCTCTCGATCCATCGATGACCACGAATGCCTCTGCCTTTCCTGACTCTACCTCCTGATTGCTTGAGACACAGCAGCGGCACCATTGGCTCCCGCTGCTGTCAAAGTCACTTAGCCAATGAGGAGAGAGAGAGGAGGCTACCCAATTTTGACAGGTGCCTACTTCCCACTTCCATTCCGAGCACTGTTGTTTTTTAAAAGTCAACAGCAGTTTTTGTAGCTACTGACTTTTTTCACAGGTGGCTGTGAAACACTTTGCATATCTGGAATCATGGGCATAATTGCACGATTATGCCCACAATTCCAGTTCTGGCTAAAATTGTGGAAAAATATGCAATGCGGTTTAGGTGCCAACCATTCTTAATGGCACCCCAAACTGTGTGTGATTCTGCCACGACTGTCAGAAATTGGTACAAAACCCACGTGAAAAAAATGCTTTAACTTTCTGTAACTAAAACATACAGTATATTAGTTTACCAACCAGTGTTCTGTGACCTCCAAGAGAAGCTCCTGACAGTTTTAGGTAATATTTCAACTTGTTAACGTGTGTTAGAGCAGAACTACACTGTATCTGAGCACTACAAACTAAAAGCGCTATTTAATTCATTTTTAATATTCAAAACAAACTCCCCCATCCATCCATGTCTGGAAACCACCCCCATCCATCCATGTGAAAAACACCCCCTAGCATTTCTGACTGTAGCCATCTTGAGTAAGGGCAGATAATTCATATGTTTATAAAATGAAACCGTGACTTTAGTAAAGGCGCTACCAGATAGTATGTTCAAATGATAAACATGTGAAACCATGCATTAGCGGTGTCTATAGTGAAATTCAATTCAAAAGTGAGTCACTCTGTGCAACAATAAATAAGTGGAAAACAACCTTTTGCCCTTAGTCGTTAGTTCCGGCCGGGCCGCCGTTTCAAAACACCAACGGATATTATTCCTGTTTTTCTTCTTACTCCGTGTATCCAGGTATATATAAGGGAGAAAGACAGATGCTGTATATAAATGCTGTGGGAAAGCGCAGTGATGCTGCTGTGACTTACTATTAGGTGAAGTCAGACGAGCGGCTGGATGTTTATCCACCGAGAGATCTCCGTATGACTGTGGCTACTGTGGGTGAGCGTGACGTCTCAGGCTCCGCCTTACGCGTTTCGTCATTCGACGTCCTCGGAGGCGACGCCATGTTGCTACACCCACTCTTTTTTATACTCTTACATTTGATGAGTGGCCAATCATTGCTATAGTTATAATTAGCGGCCATTATTGGAGATCGCTCCTGTTCTATTCATCATCCTTCTTTGACCTTAATAACACCGTCACCGGAGTGTGATTCAAACTTTATTCAAACATAGTTAATCAAAAAGTTAAAAAGATTATTTATTAAAAATTTTTTTTAAAAAAATTCTTGTTTTAAAAGGGTTAAAAAATTAGCAAAGTGTATATAAAACCATGTTCTAAAGGAGATGTGGTCGGTCTAATCAGAACCCCTATGTAAAAAATATGAGTTGGAAGATTGAGCTAATAAATTATGCTTTAATAAGTGTATATGTGTTGTACAAGAATTCAATAATGGTTTGCTCTGAAATCACGTTTCTTAGAATTGTGGAGTGTATGTTGTGTGAAAAGATGTTTTTAGATCCGCGGAGGGAATAGTCTGTATCCATATTATGGAAAATATTTTTTTAGGCATATTATTTTGAAAGCACAGTGCTATAGAAGCATAGTAACTTTGAAGCATAGTAAACACACAAAAAGTTTCAAGAAACTTTCATAACTTTATCTTGTGAATTAGTAGAATAAATAATCCATGTCCCTGTTATGGGAAATTTGAGGTACGCTCGTTTGGAAGCTTAGTTATTTTCATAGGAAGCATAGTAATTTCGAAGCATAGTAAGCGCAAAAAACTTCAAAAAACTTTAAAAACTTAAAGGATTTTTAGCATGATTTGTATTTGAGGTATGGCAGCTTTGAAGTGTAATATGTTGGAGGTGCATTGGTTTGGAAACATAGTAGTTTGGAGGCAGATTGATTTCGAAGCATAGTAAATCTTAAAAATTATTAAAACTTATTAAAACTTATTAAGTTAGAACGTTTACGGCATATTGAAATATTGAAAAATTGAAAAATTAAAAAGATTTTTTGATTTGGAAGCATGACGATTGGAATCGTGTTGATTTGGAAGCATGGTCGTTCTGAAGCCTAGCAACCGCAAAAATTTCAAAGGGCTTATTATGCATTGTTCGTAAAATAATAGCTTTGAGGCATAACGGTTGGTAAGTACGATGTATTGGAGGTGTTATAAATTAAAAGCATGATATTTTGGAGGCAGAATGGTTTCGAAGCATAGTAAATATTAAAAAGTTAAAAAATTAAAAATTACAAATTAAGACTATTTAAATTAAGACTATTTAAAACCATATTAGAAGACTCTACTTTTGTTTCTTGTGTAAGGAGAAAAGAAAAAAGTAAAAAGTGGTATTAATAGTTGGTCAAAAAGCAATTCAGGTCTATATCTATGTTTAAGCCATCCGGTCTTAAAGTGTTCAAGGTATATATCCACTTGGTTTCGTTCTTGGAGATGGCTGTGGTTCTGTTGCCCCCTCTCCAGTTTTCCTTAATGTGATCAATTCCATAGAAGATGGCCTTCGAGGGATCTCTGTTGTGTGCTTCCCTGAAATGTTTGGATAGGCTATGATTCCTGAAGCCCTTTCGAATGTTTTTAATATGTTCTCTGACCCTAATGTATAGGGGTCTAGTGGTTCTCCCTACATATTGGAATTTGCAGGGACATTCAATGATGTAGGACTAGTGTAATTCCTTTTGACCTCTCCCCCGTTGTCTTGGTGTCGGTAGAGGTTCTTGCTTTGGTTCACCTATATATGGAACTTGTGAAATTCTGGCCTACCGAATTTGTATCTATATCTGGACTTAACGAAAAACTGGTTGATAATTATGGTGAAAAATGAAAAAAGAAA
>BLSH010316628.1:724907-736145 GCA_018402905.1 Glandirana rugosa
CGATATAACTGTATTGGCCGAGATTCCGACTATTGGCTCGTTCGTTTGTGGTGTCTAACGACTCACGAGAGACTCGTCTCTTGACCACTGACAGTCAGTGACCAAGAAACGAGACGGGGAGGTGACCTCGTCCTCGTCGGCCGATTCCAAGAGTCTCCGAACGACTCTCCGATTCGACCCACGACCAGGTCTGTACACCTGCCTAGGGCTGGTATACCAGCGCTAGAAAGAATTCGGACCTGACCGATACACTACAGTCGGATGTCACCCGAAGTTGGGTGACAAACGACTTTTGCACAGTGACCTCACATTTCGCTCGAAACGGACATGAAGGGGAAATTTTACCGACATTTTTACCGGCGGAGGAGACACACACACACACACACACACACACCCCCCCCCCCCCACGTGTGGGGAGCAAGCCCGCAAGTGTGCACCCCCCCCCCCCCACACACACACACACACACACACACAGAGGAGGCGGCCATTTTTACAGCCATTTTAAAGGGGAAGTACAGGCAAAGCTCGCTTTACACTCCAGTGACACGTTTTCAGCAAACAGTGGGTTGAAGCCCACTGTAGGCTGACATCACATAGCCAGTCCAGGCTTAAGAAAGATCGCGACCATATGGTCGGGATCCGTCCACATGTCTGGACCAGCACCCAGCTTAGCCTCTCAGCAAGCCTCTGAGAACCTTAGCCGGCTGCTCCTGCTCCAGTGGAGGGGCAGAGCAAAGAACCAGTGACTGACAGTCACCAGTTCTCTGCTCAGAGAGCACTCAGCAATCTGTGGTGTTTGCTTGCTCGGTTATCAGCCTTAGAGCCGGTTATGTCAATATAGCCAATTCATCAAAATCTCCAATTACGTCACTTTTGGTTTTTGTAAACCGTCGGTAACTTGAGATTTTGACGACTTGCCGTTTTCACACAACACTGGGAACCCTAAACACTCCTGTACATGAAGACTTTGCTGTTTTGACACATCAGCAGGTAACGAGGAAAAAGTTGTTGCCGCCGCGGAAGCGGGCATTTTGTTAGCTAGTATCGGGGGGGGGGCGACTAAGAATATCCGCTCTTAATACCGTGTACCGGAGTGTTTACGGTTCCCAGTGTTGTGTCAAAACGGCAAGTTGTCAAAATCTCCAATTAAGTACGGTTTACAGTAACTGGAAAGGATGTAATAGGAGATCTTGATGATTTGGCTAAATTGACATAACACAGGCAGGGAACAGATGCTACATCAACCTAGTTAAGTAAAATTCAAGGAAAAATAAATATCATACTTCTCTTTTAACACCATGTGCAGTCAGGTTCAGGAGCTCCTGGACTGTGTCGTATCACAGACTTGAGGAATAAAATATGTCAGGCATCCTGCAATTAGTCAGTCTTTTCACGTTAATATTCTTAACAAAGTAACCAATTTCATTCACACAGGAAGTACTGAGGCAATGCTTTTAATTTCACAAGGCTCCTCCAATACCTTCAGCCTGAGGGTATGCAAGATAAAATGCTGCCTCGCACTGCCAAAACTGACATATATAATCATTAACAAGTTGCCTCATAATAGTAAGTATGCACGTTTATTTTAAAGAATGCTGCCATAAAAGCTCAGCAGTATGGCATGAAATTGCCTCGTCATTCAAGAGATAATTAACACCACTTTACTGAATGCAAAAGCGTGTGCATTTAGCTGTGTCTGCACAATTCTTTTTCTTTACATATTTGAAATGCCCAACATGCCCTAAAGTAAACCCATATGGCAGTATCAGTGATCTGGGAAGGCAAGCTGGCACAGTACAGATCTGAGGTGGCATCTTATTGTGTCTGCTAGTCAGCTTACTTTGACAGTGTTAGTTTACATTAGGAACCTGGATGGAAAGAAATACTGCAGCTGCTTTTGCTGCCTCAGGTTTCAAGAGACGTACTGGGGACTTCATCCTTATCCCTAAGGCCTGCACACAGGACGTTTTTAGCTGCAGACCTTTCTACACTCAAACTCCCCATCACGTTATCCTATGTGTTCATGCACACATAGGCTCTTATCAACTGTTTTTAGTAGTGACATTTTCTTGGCTGTAAAAAAAACAAAAAAAACAAAACAAAACAAGACTAGTGGGTTCTGAGAGGAGTTTTTCAGGTGTAAAAACGCTCAGAAACGCCAATAAACGGTCAAAAACGCGGCTCACCTGCAGTTAACGTTTTTAATCCCATCCGAAAAAAAAAACCTGCTAAAAAAACGCTAACATGAAAAAAATGCTAGTGCAATAACGCTCAAAAACGCTACTGACGGTTTTATAAAGTTGTTTTAACGTCCTGTGTGCCTGAGGCCTTAGGGATAAGTCAGTCCCCATACTGTGAGTCCCTGAAACAAGTATACAGTATCTCACAAAAGTCAGTACACCCCTCACATTTTTATAAATATTTTATTCTATCTTTTCATGTGACAACACTGAAGAAATGACACTTTGCTACAATGTAAAGTAGTGAGTGTGCAGCTTGTATAAGGGCCCTTTCACACGGGCTTTCCGTGTGAAAGGTCAGTTTTTGCTCAGCGGAGATGAATCCGCCGATCCCGCTGAGCCGACAGATGGCAGCTCCATCTCCACTCTGCTCTATAAGGATTGGATGGCAACGGACCGCCTGTCTGTTGTCATCCGAATCGCTCCGATCCGATTCTAAAGACGGATGGAAAATAGGGTTTCCATCCATCTGTTTTTCACGGACAGGATCGGATCGGAGAGTTAAATTTGGTGTTATTGCTCTCACTCTCTCATACTGGTCACTGGAAGTTCAACATGGCTCCTCACGGCAAAGAACTCTCTGAGGTTCTGTGTCACATCTGAGTGCTCTGTAGCCCAAAGCAAAACACTTGAAGCTCCAAAAAGTACATGAGCTTTTTTCTTTGGCAGATTACAAGCGTTTTTGGCCCCATAAACAATGGAAACGCCTAATTTCCTCTTCCTCTCCATAGTGCTTTCTACTGGCTAAACAAAAATGTCTGGAGCTGCACACTTCTGAAAATGCTTAAAAAAGAAATCTGAAAAAAAAAAAAAGCTTAAAAAGCCCGTAAGACACCAGTAAATTGAAAGGTAATATTAAAGTGGTTGTTAAGTCATGACAACCATTTTAGCCTACAGGTAAGCCTATAATAAGGCTTACCTGTAGGTACCCTGCACACCTAAACCTGCACAGTTTAGGAAATATACAGTGTAAATGCATGCGCCAACATTTTCCGACTGGGCCGTTTCTTCACGAAGTGTGCCGTAAATGACGGCTCCGGTGCGCATGTGCGGGAGTGACGTCAGCGTGGCTCCTGCCAATCACAGCGCTGGAGTCCGCACTGTGATTGGTCGGAGCCTGGGATCCCAGAAGACTACGGAGATAGCATGTCACCGGTCACAGCGGTGCTCGGGGACTGCTGCTACAGCGTCGATCTAAGGTAAGCATTTCATAATGAGCTAGTATGCGATGCATACTAGCTCATTATGCCTTTCTCTTGCAGGTTTTTTTTTTTATAGACTTGACAACCACTTTAAAGGTTTGATTTTATTTACTAAAAATAATAAACATGTTATGTTTACCTGGTTTTGCATAGAGCAGCCTCAATCCCCCTCTTCTCGGGTCTCTCAGCCAATGCTCCTGGCTCCTCCCCCTGCTGAGTGCCCCCATAGCAGGCCGCCTGCCATGGGGCCCCCGTGTATGCTCACTCCGGAGCCCCGTTCTGTGTGTCCACTGACACACAAAGCAGGGCTCGGCCCTGCCCCCCTGCTTCCTCCTCACTGGCTGTCATTGGCAGCAATAGCTCCTGCTGCTGTGTCTGAGCCAATGAGGAGAAAGCTTCTGCTTTTGTGCACATCGCTGGATTGAGATCAGGCTTAGGAAAGAATAAGGGGGGCTGGGGGGAGCTGCACACAGGTTTTTCACCTTACTGCAGAAAATGCAAAAACCTTCTGCCTCTAGAAACACTTTAGCCTCCCCCACCCCACCCCTGCTACTTAGAACTCATTTATAATAGGGCCGATGACTACTTAATATAAGGGTAATCTTTCAACGTAGATAGGCTTTTTATCACTAATCCTGAGCTCAAAGCATGATAAAGCACACAAATCCCAAATAAGGGTCATAAAAAGTAAGAGTTTTTAAGTGATTGATCTATCGGTTTCCGATATTTGTAAGTATATTGGTACCTTTTTAGCCCAGTAATAGTTCTTGGCACAGTCACTTCCTTTTTTGCCCATAGTTGATACCATGGTTCTTTATTGGTGACTGCTGGGCTACAGGGCAGCCTAAAAAATCTGCATTATGTGCCGAGGAATGTGGCCACATCATCAATGTCTGTACAGAGCACTGACTGGATTGGGTTACTACCCTTCTTGTGCTTTACTGCATTTACAAATCCACAATCAGATGATGCTTCTACCATATAATGATTGGGGACATGTTGACCCTTTAGTAACATGTCCCCCCCAAGTGACAGCGAGCTGGGGATCTTCTCCCTGTGTCTGTTGTCACCATACCGCAGTCTTGCAGGGTTTCCTGTGAATGCATGAACTACAGCTGACGGCTTGTAATTTTGAATGGAGTGCGAGGTTGCTGATAAGCAGCTTTGTCATTCGTTCACAAGCCCTGCAGCTTGGAAACAGCACAAATGAAGGTACAAGCTAAAAGCTGCAGAGCTTGTATTGCACCAAAGATCGCAGGTGCAATGCTTTCCAGGCTCCTTAGTGAAAAAAATAATAAATGCACATTTTTTTTCCTGCGAAAATATGTGCATTTACTATTTTTTCCCAAAAGGTGAACTTATCCTTGAAAGATTGTCAAAAAGCAATATATGCCTAATATAATGAGCCATTCTCTTTAACAGCCTGGAGTCCAGAGCATTAATATAAGACATCCATTGATAATTTTTTATTTGGGGACAGAAAAAAAAAAAAAAAAAAAGCACCTTCGACATGCCTTTATCTACATGACCTAACATAACTAACAGAGCTCTTAATTTACTTGCATGCCATTTATCTGTATATTCTTGACTTCTAAAATCAATTGCAACTCAAAAGTCGACAGGAAAACGGATAACGTCAGTAAGCACATCCTTCAGCAAATATTTGTTCACAGGCAGGGTCAGCATTATTGTAAACCGTTGAATCTAGTTCAAAACGGCACCATAAAAAGAGCGATTGCTTTTTACAGCGGTACAGAAATTGACAGTTCACAAGAACATTGCTGAATATAAATTACCAAAGCAAGCTAAATGAAAGCAATCATCATAATCTCAATGCACTACACAAACACAAAAAGAAGAAAGTACTTTATTTAGGAGTAATGAATGTAACTGCAGACCCAGCGAAATACAAAGAACTTCTTATATTTCACTTATATTACAACCTCAATTCCAAAACAGCTGGGATGCAGTGTAAAATCTACATAAAAACAGAATGCAATGATTTGGAAATCTCATACACCCGTAGTTTATTCTCAATAGAAAATAGCAAACATCAAATGTTGGAAATGAGAAAATTTACCATTGTAAGAAAAAAATAAGGTCATTACGAAATTGATGGCAGAAACATGTCTCAAAAAAGTTAAGACGGAAATAAAAAGCTGGCAAAGTAAAACCCCAATTCAAAAAAAAAGTTGGGACAGGGCCATGTTTACCATGGGGTAGCATCCCCTCTTCTTTAACCACTTCAGTCCCGGAAGGATTTCCCCCTTAATGACCAGAGCACTTTTTTGCGGTTTGGCACTGCATCGCTTTAACTGACAATTGTGCGGTCGTGCGACATTGTACCCAAACTAAATTGACGTCCTTTTTTTCCCCACAAATAGAGCTTTCTTTTGGTGGTATTTGATCACCTCTGCGGGTTTTATTTTTTGCGCTATAAACAAAAAAAGAGCAACAATTCTGGAAAAAAAAAAAACAATATTTTACGTTTTGCTAAAATACACATCAAAAAATAAATAAATATATATATATATATATAAACAAATTTCCTCAGGTTTAGGCCGATATATATTCTTCCTCATATTATTGGTAAAAAAAAAAAAAATCGCAATTGGCGTATATTGATTGGTTTGGGCAAAAGTTGCAGCGCTTACAAACTATGAGAATTAATTTATTCGATTATTTTTTTACTAGTAATGGTGATCTGCAATTTATAGCGGGACTGCGACATTGCGGACATGTCGGACACTTTTGATACTTTTTTGGAACCACTGATATTTACAGAGTGATCAGTACTATGAAAATGCACTGATTACTGTGTAAATGTCACTGGCAGGGAAGGGGTTAACACTAGGGGGCGATCAAGGGGTTAACTGTGCTCCCTGGGATGTGTTACTAACTGTGTGGGGGCTGGACTGACTGGGGGAGGAGAGTGATCGCTGCTCCCATATACAGGAAGCATACGATCACTCTCACTCTGTACAGTGCCTTGAAAAAGTATTCATACCCCTTGAAATTTTCCACATTACTCATATTACAACCAAAAACATAAATTTATTTTATTGGCATTTTATGTGATAGACCAGCACAAAGTGGCACATAATTGTGAAGTGGAAGGAAAATGATAAATGGTTTTCAATTTTTTTTTACAAATAAATATCTGAAAAGTGTGGCATCCATTTGTATTCAGCCCCCCTGAGTCAATAATTTGTAGAACTGCCTTACTCTGCAATTACAGCTGCAAGTCTTTTTTCGGATGTCTCTACCAGCTTTACACATCTAGAGTGTGACATTTTTGCCCACTCTTCTTGCAAAAAAGCTCAAGCTCTGTCACGTTGGATGGAGAGGATCTGAACAACAATTATCAGGCTTTGCCAAGGATTCTCAATTGGATGTAGGTCTGGACTTTGACTGGGACATTCTAACGCATGAATATGCTTTGATCTAAACCATTCCATTGTAGCTCTGGCTGTATGTTTAGTCGTTGTCCTGTTGGAAGCTGAACCTCCGCCCCAGTCTCAAGTCTTTTGCAGACTCTAATAGGTTTTCTTCTAAGATTGCCCTGTATTTGGCTCCATCCATCTTCCCTGTCCCTGCTAAAGAAATGCATCCCCACAACATGATGCTGCCACCACCATGTTTCACGGTGGGGTTGGTGTGTTCAGGGTGATGTGCAGTGTTAGTTTCCCACCACACAGCATTTTGCTTTTAGGCCAAAAAGTTCAATTTTAGTTTCATCTGACCAGAGCACTTTCTTCCACATGTTTGCTGTGTCCCCCCACATGGCTTCTTGCAAACTGCAAATGGGACTTCTTATGACTTTCTTCTTGCCACTCTTCCATAAAGCCAGATGTGGAGTGCTTGACTAATAGTTATTGTGTGGACAGATTCAGATGTCAGTTTAGGTGGACGGTCATGTCTTGGTAGGTTTGCAGTTGTGCCATACTCTTTCCATTTTCAGATGATGGATTGAACAGTGCTCTGGGAGATGTTCAAAGCTTAGGATATTTTTTTATAACCTAACCCTGCTTTAAACTTCTCCACAACTTTATTCCTGACTTGCCTGTTATGTTCCTTGACCTTCATGGTGCTGTTTGTTGACTAAGTTTTGCTAAAAAACCACAGAACAGCTGTATTTATACTGACATTAAATTACACACGGGTGGACTATTTACTAATTAGATGACTTCTGAAGGCAATTGGTTTCACTAGATCTTGGTTGGGGGTATCAGAGTAAAAGGGGCTGAATACAAATGCATGCCACACTTTTCAGATATCTGTAAAAAAAAATGAAAACAATTTATAATTTTCCTTCCACTACACAATTATGTGCCACTTTGTGTTGGTCTATCACATAAAATCCCAATAAAATACATTTACATGTTATGTTGGAACATGACAAAATGTGGAAAACTTCAAGTGGTATGAATACCTTTTCAAGGCACTGTAAATGTCTGGGAACTGAGAAGACCAGATGCTGGAATTTTGGGAGAGGAATGTTGTCCCATTCTAACCTGAGCATATGCTGCTCTAAAACCTGGATATACAGTACTGTGCAAAGGTTTTAGGCTAGGATTACACTATGTATGGCCACGGGGCAAAGCATTGGCTTCTGGTGCATCTTCGTTCACCGTTTCTGGTCCGAATTTTTTGCTGAATTCGGACCTGAAACAGAGCTAAAAATGCACAGCACTTTTCTGCTGTGCACACCCCGGAGATGTGTGAACCGGCTCCATTAAGAGCCGGGCACAGTCTCCTGTCATGCAAATTCGCATTAGTATGAACCCAGCCATAGGCAGGTGTGAAAAAATGTTTCACTGCATAGCTCATCATCTGCTTGTAGTATATAGACTAATTATTTTCATTAAATAATTTTTTTCAAGGTTTGATTACATGTACTGTACACTTGTAGTACGGTTTAACATTTTTTACAATAAGAAGCACAGTATGATTTGTGTACATAGTTGTGAAGAAATGCTATGAATGAACCGGTTCCCAACCGTCTCGCATACTTTTACTGCTGCAGAGTGGCTCTGTAGTGTGAATCGCCATCTATAAACGGTGGCTGGTGCGTGCACAGTAGCGGGCGGGGGCGCGCTCTCGTGCCCACCACACTCTGCAGAGATGTGGACGCGGCTCGGGCGGACCCAATCTGCACCAGCAAGCCGCGATTGCTTCACAGGGAAGAGAAACCGGGGACCACCAATGTAAACATGGCGGTCCCCCCGCTCTGTCAGGCAGCATTTCAGAGATCTACTGAACCCTGTACTTGGGATCAGTTAGATCTCTGGTGCCCCTGACAGCCTAGCCCCTTCACAGTTAAAACACACCCAGGGAACACAGTTAACCCCTAGATCGCCCCCCCAGGTTAACCCCTTAACTGCCAATGACATTTACACAGTAATCATTGGATATTTACATTTCTGATCGCTGTATAAATGTCATTGGTCCTAAAAAAGTGTCAAAAATGTCCAACATATCCGCCCCAATATCAAAGTCCAGATAGAAATCACAGATCGCCGTCATTACTAGTAAAAAAAAAAAAATGGTAAAAAACTCCAGAAATTAATTGTCATGGTTTGTAAATGCGACATCTTTTGTGCAAATCAATCAAATGCCGACTTTTTTTACCAAATATATGAGGAAGAATATAAATCGGCCAAAACCAATTAATAAATTCGTTTTTTTTTATATTTTTTTCATATGTATTTTAGCAAAAAAGTAAGAAATATTGTTTTTTTGCAAAATTGTCGCTCTTTTTTTGTTTATATCGGTGATCAGAAATGATGCAGAGGTGATCAAATGCCACCAATAGAAAGCTCTATTTGTGGGGGAAAAAAGGATGCAAATATCGTTTGGGTACAACGTTGCACAACCGCGCAATTGTCAGTTAAAGCGACGCAGTGCCGAATCGCAAAAAGTGCTCTGGTCCTAACATGGGAAATCCTTCCAGGACTGAAGTAGTTAAGAATGCTTTTAAAAACATATTTTCATTGTTTATTTTTATAAATTTACACAATGTAAAGTGAGCGAACAGAAGAAAAAATGTAAATCAAATCAATATTTGGTGTGACTATCCTTTAGGTTCAAACCAGCATCAATTTTTCTGGGTCCACTTGCACACAGTTTTTGAAGAGACCCAGCAAGTAGGTTGATCCAAATATCTTGGAAAACTAACCACAGATCTTCTGTGGCTGTAGGCTGCCTCATCATGCCCCACCGTGCTTTACTGTTGGCTCCAGACGCTCATTATTGTATCACTTCCCTTTGGAGAAGAAAAAATGTAAATCAAATCAATATTTGGTGTGACTACCCTTTAGGTTGAAATCAGCATCAATTCTTCTAGGTACACTTGCACGCAGTTTTTGAAGGGACTCGGCAGGTAGATTGTTCCAAACGAACCACAAATCTTCTATGGATGTAGGCTGCCTCAAATCCTTCTTTTTCTTCATATAATCCCAAACAGATTTGTTGTTGAGATCAGGGCTTAGTGGGGGCCAAACCATCACTTCCAGGACTCCTTGTTCTTCTTTACACTGAAGATAGTCCTTAATGACATTGGCTGTATGTTTGGGGTCATTTTCCTTCTTCAGAATAATATTTGTGGCCAATCACATGCCTCCCTGATGGTATGGCATGATAGAGAAGTATCTGCTTGTATTTCTCAGCATGGAGGACACCATTGATCTGGTACTGTTGAGGACTGTAAACGCAGTGGTTGGCCAAGGAAACAAGGCAGCAGATGAAAGACACATCATGCTTACTTCCCCTAGGCATCGAAAGATGTCCAGCAATGCCATCAGCATAGAACTGGCGGAAACCAGTGGGACCCAGGTACACCCATCTACTGTCCGGCGAAGTCTGGCCAGAAGTGGTCTTCATGAAAGAATTGCTGCCAAAACGCCATACCTCCAACATGGAACCAAGGCTAACAAACAATGCATGAAAACATATGAACTGGGAGCAGAAAAATGGCAACAAGTGCTCTGGACTGATGAGTCAAAATTTGAAATATTCAGCTTTAGCAGGAAGCAGTTTGTTCACCAAAGGGAAGTGATACAATAATGAGCATCTGGAGCCAACAGTAAAGCATGGTGGGGCATGGTGAGGCAGCCTACAACCACAGAAGATCTGTGGTTAGTTTTCCAAAAAGTTTGGATCAACCTACTTGCTGGGTTTCTTCAAAAACTAGTGAAAGTGTACCTAGAAGAATTGGTGCTGTTTTGTATGCAGAGCCTCCGGCTCCATGGCCTGTTGTCCAGGCAGCACAGCAGGAGGTAAGCGGCAGCAGCGGCCTGGACGGGGTTAACACAGGCCGCGGCTGCCGCTCACCCACTGCTATGAGGCCGGCCATGCCTGTGTCTCTGGCGGAACTACGAGCCACTGCATGGGCTGAGCTGTGTGCCTCACACACAGCTCAGCCTCAGAGCCAATGCGCTGACAGTTCCGCTCTCCTCTCTACACTGCAGACTGCTCCTCGTCCCACCCCTCTACCCCTGTGTCTGCCCCACCCACACTCCCCGAGGATGTGTGGGCGGGAAGTTTGAACCCAGAAAAGGAGAGCTGCAGACAGCGTGTGCCTGAGCCTCTATTCCTGGGGTGAGTAAGCTCACCCTCTCTCCTGCCTCCCACTGTATAAGACGAATTTAAGGGGTGCTGTGCGTACTCTGATGTAGGTGGGCTGTGCGTGCTGTGCGGACTCTGATGTAGGGGGGCTGTGCGGACTCTGATGTAGGGGGGCTGTGCGGAGGGATGTACTCTCAGGCGTGTCGGGGGGATGTAGTCTCAGGCGTGTC
>BLSH010316628.1:765517-793184 GCA_018402905.1 Glandirana rugosa
AGGGACCACTTCTTTTGTGGGAAGTGTTGTCAACCGGTCTAGTTCTTGTGAGAGGTCCTGTGTTAAGATTAGAGAAAACCGAGATATGTGGTGGTGTTACCTAAACTTTAATTTGTTTGGTCTACACGAAATTGACGTCTGAAAGTCGAAATTAAACTCCCCAAAATGTAGGTTTAGTACACTTGCTACATCCTTAATGTTATCAAACATATACACGGAGGGTTATGTAATGGCCAAGTCAATCACCTGACCTGAATCCGATTGAGCATGCATTTCACTTGCTGAAGACAAAACTGAAGGGAAAATGCCCCAAGAACAAGCAGGAACTGAAGAAAATTGCAGTAGAGGCCTGGCAGAGCATCACCAGGGATGAAACCCAGCGTCTGGTGATGTCTATGCGTTCCAGACTTCAGGTTGTAACTGACTGCAAAGGATTTGCAACCAAGTATTAAAAAGTGAAAGTTTGATTTATGATTGTTAATATGTCACATTACTTTTGATCCCTTAAAAAGTGGGAGGCACATATACAAACTATTGTAATTCCTACATCGTTCACATGATTTGGATGTAAAACCCCTCAAATTAAAGCTGAAAGTCTGCAGTTAAAGCACATCTGGTTTGTTTAATTTCAAATCCATTGTGGTGGTGTATAGAGCCAAAAGAGATTAGAATTGTGTCCTGGAGAGTGTTCTTGATCTGGCCAACTGTTGTGAAGGGTGTTTTCTTCACCAGGGAAAGAATTCTTCGGTCATCCACCACAGTTGTTTTCCGTGGTCTTCCCGGGTCTTTTGGTGTTGCTGAGCTCACCGGTGCGTTCTTTCTTGTTCCAAACAGTTGATTTGGCCACACCTAATGTTTTTGCTATCTCTCTGATGGGTTTGTTTTGTTTTTTCAGCCTAATGATGGCTTGCTTCACTGATAGTGACAGCTCTTTGGATCTCATATTGAGAGTTGACAGCAACAGATTCCAAAGGCAAATAGCACGCTTGAAATTAACTCTGGACCTTTAATTTCCATGTAAATGGGATAATGAGGGAATAACACACACCTGGCCATGGAACAGCTGAGCAGCCAATTTTCCCATTACTTTTGGTCCCTTAAAAAGTGTGAAGCACATATACAAACTGTTGTAATTCCTACAACGTTCACCTGATTTGGATGTAAATACCCTAAAATTAAAACTGAAAGTCTGCAGTTAAAGCACATTTTGTTCGTTTCATTCAAAATGCATTGTGGTGGTGTATAGAGCCAAAAAATTTGAATTGTGTCAATATCCCAATATTTATGGACCTGACTGTATGTGAAACTACCCAAGCCATGAGCTAGACAAAAGGGCCGTTTTCTCTGGCTGGCTCTGAAGCCGATTTAGGGGCCAACCTGGCACAACATGGTTATGAACAGCTAATTTGCCAGAAAAAAAACCTACGTGATCTATTCACATATCCCACCCTACTTCGTTTTGTGTAAGGCCAGTTTTGGATGGGTTTGCTCTTAATAAAGATCAACTTCTTCATAGATCTGAGGAGATGCAGTGAACAGCACACAACTCTCCTTAGCAGTACAGCAACCTTACATGTTTTGTTCCATCTTCCCATAATCAACATCTGCTCACTATACTCACAGAATTCTACAAAAATATGGTTGTTTTGTTTCAAACTAGAACTACCTTGGTTCTAAAAACATTTTTTACCTTAACGAGGGGTCAGCAACCTGTAGATCGCAAACTACCTCTTATCCCGGCTAGTGGTCTTCAGAGTGGTCCAGCAGCAGGAAAGAAGAGATCTTCAGGTCAGTGTGAAGCAATACACTGGGCATGTTAGTATAGGGCTGCTTTCACACTGATATGCCGCGGTTTACCCACACCGCGGCTGCAGTGCAGTGTACCTGCAGCTTTCCTGCGTGTTTTCTGCGTTTAACCATAGACTTCTATTTTATCCTGTGGGTTTGATGCACTTTCTGAATGCAGGAGTTTGGTGCACTTTCGGAAAGTGCATCACACCTGCAGATAAGAATAGGAGTCTATGGGAACGCACAGCTAACTCAGGAAAGTTGCAGATACACTGTGCTGCACCAGTGGTGCAGGTAAACCACAGCACATCAGTGCGAAAACAGCTTTATAGGGGGCTCAGAACAGTAAGGATTCATTTACATTCACAGTTCGGGCGGAGATAAAACCCCATAGTTAAGACGTGTTATCACCCAACCGCACCCCCTTTAGCTGCAGTGGCCAGGGATGTACACATGTCGCAGCTGCAGCAGAAGTTATACAACCTATCATGGTTGGTGGGTGTAGCAACTGCCAAGCATGACCCATTCAAGTGAATGTGGCCGTGCTGCAAGTGCCCTGCAACCTTGTGCAGTACAGCAAATAAGGGGGTTAAAGCAGGCAGCATTGTGTTGCTTTCAATCCCTTGGACCCAGCAGAAGCATGCAATTGTGGGGTGCTTGCAGAGTGGCCCCATTTACTTGAATGGGTCGCGATTGGCAGGCGGTAGCACTCACCAAAAGCAACAGGGGGCTTAATTCCTGCAGCGGCATGTGTACACTTTTGGCTGCTGCCTCAGCAGCTAAAGGGGGTAGGGACTGGGGGCAGTAAAACCGCGACTCAACCGTAGGATTTTACCGCCCCCCAACTTTACATGTGAATGAGCCCTAAGGGTGAAGCTCCATGGTTAAGCTCCAAGGAGCAGAGCAAAACATGTTGAGGGCTTGGCCTGGCTGGAGTCTGGGCTGAGGCTGCCATTCATCTCACTTCATGCATATGGGTCTGCTTCATGATGTGCAGCTTATGGATCTTTTTCTTTGACATTCCTGCAGCTTGGAGCTAGGATGAGCTTCTTGCACTCACAGCTGTTTAGTTGAACTTTACCGCTCTACCTGAGCGGCATCTAAATTTTGTCTCTTTGGGTCACTAAGGGTGCCACTGCTCAATGAAATAAAGGGCTCATTCACAAGTGCAGCAGGCACTCCTCTGAAAAGCGATCCCAGTGTGTTTGACAGGTGATGGAGGCGGCAATATGTTGCCTCCTCACCACCTGATTTAAACCCATGATTGCTGTGCCATGCATGCGATCAGTAGTGCGGCAATTAAAGGGTTAAATCAGGTGTGAAGAAGTGACACTGTGCCCGGTGATCTTTGACTTATCCCATGTTGTTTAGGTAGCTCTCCACCTATTTAAGGTTGCCAACCCCTGCCTTAATGCATTCCTTGCATTAAGGTATACATTGTTTTGGCATCAGGATCCCCCCTCACTCCCCCTTTTACTTACCTAAACCCTCATTCTATCCAGCACTGTGCCAATCTGCAGCTCTTCCCTCCCCTCACTTTCTGGTCTCTCGAACTTTGCTGAGGCAGAGGGAGCCATTGGCTCCTGCTGCTGTCAATCAAAGCCAATGATGAGGGAGCAGGGCCGAGTCTGGCTGTCTGTGCCAATAGATGGAGACAGTGAGGCCCTGGAAGGAGCCTGCATGAGTGCACCCATAGAGGGGAAGAGCCAGGAGCGCCAGCGGGGGACACGAGAAAAGAAGGCATGGGGCTGCTCTGTGCAAAACCATTCCAGAGTGGGCAAGTATAAACCTGTTTATTATTTATTTTAATTTTTTTATAAAAAGCATCTAAGTGTTACAATCATATGTCTGAATTTAAATATTACAGGTCCATTTTGCAAATTTATGCAGATTTATGCAGATGAGCTATATATATTATTTAGAACATACTAGAGCCATGCAGTGGAAAATAAGAATGGTAAGCAAGCCAACACCAAAAGGTGTGAAAAGATCTGATGATAACCTGACGGGTTTCTCCATTACATTACAAGCATATTAGCAAGTACAAACTGGAACTCAAATTAGAAGGCTATTTTTATGACACTTTGTAAACCTGAAATGAATGTAGATGGAATTATGTACAGATTACATTTTCTTTGGTTCAGTTATTTTGGTAGGCTTAGTGGAAAAAACCCCAAAGCTTCCCTGCATGCTTCTCTACCAAGTCCAATAGGCTCTGTACGATGGGCAGCTCAGGGTAGTGATTCAGCTGTCAACACCCATAGCAACCAGATAACCTGAAAATGTTGGTGGCGACAAAAGTTAAAGTAGACCATGCCTCAGATTTACTTTTTCGTGTAAAGTGCATTCATGCCAAGTATATATTACCTCTAACAGAGATCATATTAGGACCCCCCACAGATGCCCACTGACAGTGACTTTGGGCTCCATTCACGAAACGTTATCTACCGATTTAAGAGCAGTGGTAAAACAGCTCATATAGTGTTTTTCAAAAATGTTCTTGCAATTCACTTAAAAAATGCTATCATAATACTACATGCACTATTTCTTGAAGTGATGCTGTATTTTATTAGTGAAAATGTGTGGCATTCTCATCCCGGCACCCATCAGTGTCCTTAACAACCAGGGAAAAACTGGTTGTTAAGGACCTGGCACCCAACTCATCTGCAAAATGAGAGCTAACATTAACAAAAAAAAAAAAAAAGAAAAAGCAGCGTGGGGTCCCCCCACCCCAATCCAAAATAACAACTGGAAAACTCAGTGGTGATTAAATGCCACCTAATAAATAATAAATAAATGCCACCAAAAGAAAGCTCCATTTGTGTAAAAAAAATATATATACATTTAATTTGCGTACAGTGTTGCATATCCAAGCAATTGCCAGTTAAAGTAGCACAGTGCTAAATAGCAAAAAATGCCTGGTCATGAAGGGGGTATAAACTTCTGGTGGTCATGGCAACAAAAAAAACCCCCACTACTTGCTCTATCCCGCATCCCTAAACACGTGCATAGCTCCTCCCACTGCTCCAGCATTCTTCCTTTTACTTCATGGTCTCACAAGAGAGGTGGGAACAGGGGTGTAGCTTACCAGCACTGTGTGTATCTGCAGCTGCACACAGCCCAGCCCCTGGCTTGCTAAAAAAGGCACCTAAAGAGAGAGGAGTGAACAGCGCCGGCAGGGGACTAACAAACAGAAGATCTGGGACTGCTCTGTGCAATATTGTTGCATAAAGCATGTAATAATATCTTTTTTTATTAGAACAATCACTTAACATCACTTTAATAGCCACAAATGATATAAATACACTTTGTGTGCAACAAATGTCTTTGCAAACAGTTATTACCCTGTAGAGGTAACAACGACATCATCACTATACTGCACCTAACATGAGCAGAGTTGTGGGAGGGGCCCAGCAAGTCCTACCACTACAGGAGGGGGCAGAAGACCAGCTACCCTGCACAAGGATAGATAGCAGCAGTGACTTTTTTAACAGGAAACTCCTACACAGAGGTAACAATTTACACTGGATTACAACACAGATCTGGAAGATATACAAAAAAAACTGCACCAAAGTGCAAGGGAACGAGGGGAGTGGGACTTTGCACAAAGCACACCAAGATTTAAGGAATAATACCAATGCTTTTTGTATTTAGACAATATCTACTTATCCTGGAGTTTTAAGAGAAATATTACAGATCACAGTAAATCTTTTAGAAATAAAGTACTTAATGCTGTGGCATCTAGCAGGCTTGGAGCAGGGGAAACCTTACATATGTAGAATACATTTCCCAGTGGACCCCTATTATTCACCAACACGCCTTCCTGTCAACTAGCTCTATTGTTTTAGTAATCCAACTGTGAGCGAAGTTGGAAGGAGGTGAGACCAAGAATACTGAATGCCAACAGTAATATAAAGTATATTACCTGGCAGAAAATGTATATACCCAGCAAGTTGAGAAGTGATTTTAAATGTCGATGTCAAGGTTTATTATACTTAATGAAAAGGATCAGCAAATACTTTTTTTTTGAATCAGCTGCCAACAACATTAACACCACAAATGGAACATTCTCAGATTCTGGCTGATTTCCTGTATTCTGATAAAGATGAAAATCTTAGAGAAAAAGATTTCCTACAGTATTCAGTCATTCCTTATCTTTAAATCAGCTGCGTCCACGTTTTTTTTTTTATGCATTCAAAATGAAAATAACAAAAGAATGTGTTCTTTTCAGCATCCCCATAACGACATCACTGATCCCCATACATTTCCTATTAATCCAACAATTGAATCATCTGATATTTGGGTCATGTGTGGGGAGCAAACGCCTCCTGAGGCCATCCAAAACCACTTGGATTTGATTTTAAATATATTGTACCTGTGCAGTACGAGCAGTGGCCTTTGTACGTGGCTACAGTACAACAACTTCTATTGTTCATTAAGTGATCTGGATTGTTCTTTGCAGGCACTAAACATATGACCTCTGACTTTAATAAACCATAAGTTAGATATTCGACCTATGGCTTTTCTCAGATACCATGTGGTTATATTTTTTTCCAAAAAAAGTTTATTAAATCAAACGGGGATAGAGTACAGCATAAGTTTGTAAAAGTGAGGTTAAATACGAGATTCTTAAATCAGCAACGCATGGCAAACACAAAAAGCCTAGAGATTGTAAAGTCTCATTTTTTTATCTATAAAAATAACAAACGTGTTATTCAAAACAAACGACAGATTGCAAAAGAGAGTAGGACAAACCACAAAAAAAATATTCAAATATATTAATAGTAAAAAGGTCAGATCTGAGCATGTAGGCCCTTTACAAAATAATCTAGAGTGGGTGACTGGGGACAAAGAGAAGGCAAACTTATGAAATACTTTCTTCAGCTCTTTGTATACAAAGGAGCATGGGGGAGCTCATGTCCACGTCGGGGTTGGTAGTGACACAGCCCAAAATGACCCACAATGGCTCAAAAGTGAAATGGTCCAGAAGTATTTAGACAGAATAAAGGTAGATAAAGCACCTGGACCAGGTGGCATCCATCCACGGATCCTAAAGGAATTGAGCTCTGTCATTTCAAAGCCATTGTATCTCATTTTTAGGGACTCCTTAATGACTGGAATAGTACCACTGGATTGGCGTAGGGCCAATGTGGTGCCCATATTTGAAAAGGGATCAAAGTCTTTACCAAGTAACTATAGACCTGTTAGTTTAACTTCTATAGTTGGGAAGATAATGGAGAGTTTAATAAAAGACCACATAGACGAGTTCTTGTTGGATAAAAATATTTTAAGCAACAGACAGCATGGATTCATGAAAGACAGAAGTTGTCAAACAAACCTGATTTCTTTTTATGAGGAGGTAAGTAAAACCTTGGACAGAGAGGTGGCTGTGGACGTGGTATACTTGGATTTTGCAAAAGCGTTTGACACCGTTCCCCACACACGACTAATGTGTAAGGTGAAGTCTACAGGCTTGGAAAGATCAGTTTGTAAATGGATAGAAAACTGGCTAAAAGACCGAATTCAGAGAGTAGTGGTTAATGAATCTTATTCTGAATGGTCTAAGGTTATCAGTGGTGTACCCCAAGGTTCAGTGTTGGGACCCTTACTTTTCAATATATTTATAAATGATATAGGGTCTGGGATTAAAAGTACTATTTCAGTGTTTGCAGATGACACCAAGCTATGCAGTGGATAGTGTCCTTACAGGACGTCTCTAACTTACAAGCTGACCTCAATGCACTGTCTAATTGGGCGACTATGTGGCAAATGAGGTTTAATATTGATAAATGTAAAGTTATGCATTTGGGGGCTAAGAATATGCATGCATCGTACATACTAGGGGGAGTACAACTGGGAGAAGGATCTGGGGGTTTTGGTAGATCATAAGCTTAATAATGGCATGCAATGCCAAGTTGCGGGTTCCAAAGCAAGCAAAATCCTTTCTTGTATTAAGAGAGGTATGGATTCCAGAGATAGCGACATCATTTTGCCCCTGTACAAATCATTAGTAAGACCTCATCTGGAATATGCGGTTCAGTTTTGGGCACCAGTTCTCAAAAAGGATATCGGGGAACTGGAGAAAGTGCAGAGAAGGGCAACAAAACGAATAAGAGGCATGGAAGAGCTCAGCTATGAGGAAAGATTAGAGAATCTGAATTTATTCTCTTTTGAGAAGAGGAGATTAAGGGGGGATATGATCAACATGTACAAGTATACAAGTGGTCCATATAGTGAACTTGGTGTTGAGTTATTCACTTTAAGGTCATCACAAAGAACAAGGGGGCAATCCATAATCCATTTCCGTCAGTCTTATGATTTACTTAAATACAAAATATATATATATATATATATATATATATATATATATATATATATATATATATATATTATATAGTGCAAGAAGAAAAGCAAGAAAGAGAGAAGAAAAAGAGAAAAAAAGAAAACACAAGAACCACAAAAACAAAACAAGAAAGGGAAGATCTTTCTGTGAAAAATATATGTTACACATTCTGATGAATTTCTGAAATGTTTCCACTTTACCCATGTAGCTCTATATACATCTGATTTCATGTTTTCCCATGAGACTTAAATGGGTCCATCTCACATGCCCATTCAATCAATGATGGGGTACCCTGTTTCCGCCAATTTCTAGATAAAACTGTACGTGCTGCGGTCAGAAAATGACGTAACCAGTTTTTATTCTGTTTATAGGACCCAGGCATCATAGATAATATTGTAATCAAGGGATCACTAGGAATCCAATCTCCTACTAAATCATAATACAGCTGGAGAATCTTATCCCCGGATTACCTTCACTAGTTAATATTCCCCACTAGATTTTTACATCTGAGCGCACTCTAGAAGTTATTTAAAAAATAAAATATTCATACATTTGATTTAGTTAGGTGCTACATGTATATTATTGCTGCCTTGTGAATTGTTACATTTCCCTTTGTAAGTCTACACTGTCTCAGTCTTTGTTTGCAAGGTCTTGAAAGGCCTTCTTGCATACTAATCCATCCATTCAGCCTCAAACTGCTAGCGTTTCAGCCCTCCCTTTGTGGTGAGGATTGTAATGAATTCATGTATATAAAAGCATGCACCTCACCTTCTAAATAAACATGAACGGAGTATTGGCAGCACAGATCGTGAACTCAGATGTGACACAATATAACCCCGGACACATTCACACATAGGACAGACACTCACACTTGCAGAAACATGTGAATGGGTGAATATAGTGAGGAGGAAACCCTAATAAACGACCGCTGTACATGCAAACATTTCCCTAATGCCAAAAAAGAAAGACCAAGTGGAGGCTCAGAAAGGAAAGCTGGAAACTCTAAGACCCCTTTCACACGGAGGCACCGGTAAAACAGCATTACAGTGACGGTCCTATTGGCAGTGACTCAGCAGCGTTATACCAGCACTTTTGCGCTGGTTTTTCGGGCGCTAGAGGGCCGCTTTTTTTGGTTAAAAAGCCAAAAAAGCCCGGTTTTGCTGCGCTTCCGAATCGCTTTTCAGGCGCTTTGGAAGTGCTGCCCATTTATTGCAATGGGCCAAAGATGCTGCTTGCAGGACTTATCGTAACACGTCTCATAAGCACACCGCTCAGTGTGAAAAGACCCATTGCAATGAATGGGAGGCAGTTTTCAGGTGCTTTTCAGAGGTTATTTCTAGCGCTAAAGCTCCAGAAAACCGCCTCAGTGTGAAAGGGGTCTTACATCTGTCAGAAAGGTTAATAAATCTGAACACATTCGGGGGCTGACATGAGTTTTCCTTGGTCACACGACAGTCATCAGTTATTTAACCACTTCAGCCCCGGAAGGATTTCACACTTGAGCCCTTTTTGCGATTTGGCACTGCGTCGCTTTAACTGAAAATTGCGCGGTCGTGCGACGTTGTATCCAAACGAAATTTGCGTCCTTTTTTTCCCACAAATAGAGCTTTCTTTTGGTGGTATTTGATCACCGTTGCGTCATTTCTGATCGCCGCTATAAACAAAAGAAGAGCGACAATTTTGCAAAAAAAACCCAAATTTCTTACTTTTTGCTAAAATACAAATCCAAAAAAAAAATATAAAAAAAACATATTTTTTTTCATCGGTTTTGGCCAATTTATATTTTTCCTCATATTTGTGATTAAAAAAAATCTCAATTGGCGTTTATTGATTGGTTTGCGCAAAAGTGGTCGTGTTTACGGATGATGAGAATTAATTTCTGGGGTTTTTATTTATTTATTTATACTAGTAATGGCGGCGATCTGCGATTTTTAGCTGTACTGCGATATTGGGGCGGACATGTCGGAACATTTTGACACTTTTTTGGGACAGATTGGCATTTATACAGCGATCAGTGCTATAAAAATGCACTGATTACTGTGTAAATGCCATTGGCAGTGAAGGGGTTAACCTGCAGGGGGCGCTCTAAGGGTTAACTGTGTTCCCTGGGCGTGTTCTTACTGTATGGGGGCTGCCCTAACAGGGGAAGGGAAGTGATCACAGCTTCCATGTAGAGGAAGGCTGTGATCACAGCACTTCCCCCTCTTACAGAACGGAGGTCCGTGTTTACTTACATGGACCTCCGTTCGTTCACTCCCGGGGGGCATCGCAGGTGGCCCGCGGAGATCGAATCCGCCGCACCAGCTCCCTGGCCCTCCCCGGACACAGTGAGCGCGCGGGCGCGCCTCCGGCGGCGCGCGCGCTCACTGTGCGCAATCTGGCAGCTGCCGTCATATGACGGCGTTTTGCCTTACAGAGCCACTCTGTCGCCGTCAGATGCCGATCGGCGATCGGCAAGTGGTTAATAAAACATCAACAAACACCAACATCTACTTCAGCCTGTATCCAGTCTCTATGGGGTTGATTTACTAGAGTGCAAAATCTGGTGCAGCTCTGCATAGAAGCCAATCAGCTTTCAGGTTTTATTGTCAGGGCGTAATTGAGCAAGCTGAAGTTAGAAGCTGATTGGCTACTATGCACAGCCGTACCAGATTTTGAGTGCTCCAGTCTTTCAGTAAATTTCCCCCTATACGTCCTCCAGTACTGAATGAGTGCAGTGCCAACATGTAAAAGTAACTGCACATCTGTGTTTAGGGCAGACCAAAAGTGAAAGAGCCTAAAACCTTACTGTAAAGTGATTGTAAAGGCTTTAAAAAAAAAAATAAAAAAAAAATAAAAAAAAAAAGCAGCCCAGATCCTCCTCTTCTCGGGTCCCTCGTTGCTGTTCCTGGCCCCTCCCTCTGCTGAGTGCCCCCTCATCCAGCAGCTCTCTATTGGGGCACCCAAGCCAAGCCAGAGCTCCGTGTATCCATTCAGACACAGAGCCCTGACCTGGCCCCGCCCCCTCTCTCCCCTGATTGGTTGACAGACTTTGTTTGACAGCCACGGGAGCCAATCACGCCACTGCTGTGTCTCAGTCAATCAGGAGGAGTGTACTGGACGGCTGAGGGGATTGCGGAAATCGCTGGAGAGAGAAGGGGCTCAGGGTAAATATTAGGGGGGTGCTGAGGAGGCTGCTACACACAGAAGGTTTTTTACCTTCTGCCTTTACAACACCATTAAAGTGGACCTTCACCCTCTATATCAACTCCCCCTCTCTCCACCCATCCTCCCCTCATCGACACGAATCGGGCAGTGCTTGGGGGGTTTTTTATTCACCTTTTGTTTTGAAAAAAACAGCGCAGTCCTGCCCCTTATTACACATCATTCACCTAGAAAAATGACATACATAGTGCTCACTAAGCCTCCTGGGATATGCATGTCACACATCTCAGGAGGCCTTTAATCCGGGGCCAAAACAACTAATCAATAACTAACAGATTATGAAAATAGTTGTCAACTATTTTCATAATCGATTAATTACCAACAATTAGTTGGCCTGCATACAGAATGCATTATTTGTTTGCATATCAGGAAATACAGTGCAGCACACATACAGCTCAGTACGCTGTCCATACATGTCAGTAAGTGCCTGAGAACTTGTGAATGTGTGAGGAGCAATGCCTCATGGGACATGTAGTCCTGGGCAGGAAGTGAGGGGTTCTAAAGGCAGAAGTTTTCTTTTCCTTGCTCTAGGGGCACTCTATACTATAATTTGCAGCTTGCTATTGGGGCACTCTGAAGGCAGGAGGAGCCATAAGTGTCAGTGGAGGACCCCAGGAGAGGAGAATCGGGGCTGCTCTGTGCAAAACCACACAATGAAAAAAGAGGGCGCACCGACCTAGCACATTATTCTTAAAACCATTTGTTTATTGGTAAAAAGTATTATACTCACAAGATTGCAGTGGGTAAAAAACTAATCAAACAGTCCAACATTGAAGTACATCACATGGTACCATATTGATCAGTCCATAATACATCAACCAGTGAGGCAGGAGGTAAGGCTAACGTGTTTCGAGGTAAATACCTCTTCCTCATAGCCTCTGAGGAAGAGGTACTTACCTTGAAGGCTTTAAGCAGCCCATAGATTACTCTATGTAACAGAGTGGAGGAATGATGAAGGAATGCTTCCCATACCGATATTGTGTTTTGCCAGGGGGGTTTATGGCGCATGGTGCCTTCCCTGCTGGCAGAACACAATGATTATCATATTGTTGATGGATCAACTTGGGTGCAATTAGCCTGCCCATAGATGGGTCCAATCTCGGTCATTCCCTGCTGATCCGGACAAATTTTGATCCACGTATGGCCGGCTTTACTATATCATAAAAACATTTTTTCACACCACATGGTTTTCAAAGTTTCACTGGCTACAATGAAACATCAAATATTACATAAAATGAATACTCCCAAAGGGGAGTTTTGATATTAAATAGTACAAGGTAAAATCCAACATATGCACCCATTTTTCTCAGAGAATAGGTGCAGGAACTCCACCTTTCAAGTCCCCCTTGTCTCTGTCCCCCTACCCACCTCCGAGCACCCTCCCTTGATTCATCCCCTATCCACCTCCCAGTGCCACCCCTTTTAAAGAACACAGAAGCAAGTATCATTTTATGGTTCTAAGTAATTTGTTAATGATAAGCTGTAGGGCCTAAACAACTAATCGATTAATCGACAACTAATCGATTATGAAAATAGTCAACTATTTTCATAATCGATTAATCGGCCAGCCGATTAGTCGACCTGCATACAGAATGCATTATCTGTTTACATATCAGGAAAAACAGTGCAGCAACCATACAGCTCAGTACACTGTCCATACATGTCAGTAAGTGCCTGAGAACTTGTGAATGTGTGAGGAGCAATGCCTCATGGGACATGTAGTCCTGGGCAGGAAGTGAGGGGTTCTAAAGTCAGAAATTTTCTTTACCTTGCTATAAGGGCTCTCTATAATATACTTTGCAGCTTGCTATTGGGGCACTCTGAAGGTAGGAGGACCCAGAAGCGTCAGTGGGGGACCCCAGAAGAGGAGGATCGGGGCTGCTCTGTGCAAAACCATTACACAGAGGAGGGAAGTATAACATGTTTGTTGTTAAAAAAAAAAATTAGACTAGAGGTAATAGAAGGCATTACAATTACATTTAAAGTAAACTTTTATCAGTAATGTGCATTAAATTTAAAATGATCATATGCATGAAAAAAAAGAAGTCTCAGCTTTTAGTAATACTTTAATATAAAAAAGATTTATATCCCCTTCCACCCTTAATATAGCTTCATGTCTGACTCCTAGTTAAATGCCCATATATCCTACTTCTGGGTGTATTATTATATATGCTTCTGTCTGTTATTCTCAGAATGGATTAGAGATTTTGCTCCCTAACCATATAGTTGGCTATTTATATTTACCACTGCATAGAGAGAGATTTAAGAATAAATTGCCTTTTAACTTTACATATTAACTAAATTATACACTACACTTTTTTAAGGTTATTATTCGACTAATGGAAACAATAATCGGCCAACTAAATCGATTACGAAAATAAATGTTAGTTGCAGCTCTAATAAGCTGTAAAATATATCCCCTTCAGCCAGTGACCGTACACCTCCCTTTCAACAATAGTTCCTCCCAGTACCAATAACCCCCCCCCCCCACAACAAAGTACCCCTCAAGCACAATCCACCCCAGCATTAGTAGACCCCCACCGGAGACAATAAATCCTGCAGCAGCCAGCATCAACAGACCCACCAACAACAATAGACAACTCCCTCAAATGTAGATTCCTCCCGGTAGCAATTGAACCCCCCTACCCCCGCAACAATAAATCCTACAGCAGCCAGCATCAATAGATCCTCCAGCAGCCAATAACAATAGACCACTCCCTCAACACTAGATGCCTCCCAGCAGCAATTGAGCCCCCACAGCAACAATAGATCTCCGCACCCCTTGCCATTACATGCATTCGGTGCTGGAGGTGGTGAAACTGCATTCCCGCTGAAAAAAGCCCTACCACCATCTACCTTGTACCATGTAGCATATACATTCTGCATTATTGAACAGTGTATGCGTTCCTTTCAAGAATATGCTGGTAACTAATGATGCAATACATCACACCATCTGCCTGCGTAGGGCTTATAGTCTCATTTGAATGTGCGATGCGGCCCATAGATTGTGTATGGGCCATTTGCTTAGTGATTGAACCACCAGGTGCAGCGTGCAGGCAGCCAACGTAAGCATATGAGGAAACAGTGCCTGCATGGACACAGCCACTCTTCCTAACCTAAAAGGTGTGTTGGTGAGCGGCCCTGAATGTAGACAGTGTGTGCCCATGTAAATGAGGCCTATGTCTCCATGTGTAATCCTGGCCTATACACAGTGATAGCTCACAATGAGTTCTAACAATCCAAGATCTGTGTGGATTGGATTTTTTTATTTTTTTTTAGCAATTTATATATCCTCTGCAATCTCCCACAAGAGGTTTTGGGCCAATGCACAGTACTATATTTGATTGTTTGATATTGTATGAATGCTTTCAAACACCTTCTGAAGAAGGCGACTGAGTTCTGAAAAATGAGTCAAAAAATGACCACCATTAGTTACCAGCATATGCTGCTCAATAATACAGAATGTATACGCTACATCGTGGATAGCAAAGGGTAGCCGTAGGGTGCATATGTTGTATTGTATAGTACCTTGTGCCATTTTAAGTCTATTTTACACCTAAATATAAAATCATATATGTGTGTTGTGTTATACATTTGGTTTCTACTACGGGTTGACTGTATCGGGTCGATATTTGCCTTCTTTTGATGAATCGGCATCGGCCGATTTCATGTAAATGAGGCCGATATCCGCCCCCCTCCCATCGGCGCAGGGAGTTCGCATTAGCCGGTGGGCTTCCGGACACTCAGGAGCGCCGCTGTGTCATTCAGACACAGTGAGAAGAAAGAACAGCCCCAGCAGCCAAATGGAGTGCTGCGGCCGCTCAGGCTGCTCTGTCTTCTATCTGATTGACGGGCGCAGGTGCGATGATATTTTCACAGCGCAGCGGGGGCCGGGAAATTTGAATCTCCATGTGTGAATCACTCTGTGTGATCAGGCTGCATTTCATTGACACAGGTAAAGCTGTATTTCCCGGCACTGATATTTGGCTGTATTTCCCGGCACTGGTATATGGCTGTATTTCCCGGCACTGGTATATGGCTGTATTTCCCGGCACTGGTATATGGCTGTATTTCCCGGCACTGGTATATGGCTGTATTTCCCGGCACTGGTATATGGCTGTATTTTCCGGCACTGGTATATGGCTGTATTTCATGGCACTGGTATATGGCTGTATTTCATGGCACTGGTATATGGCTGTATTTCCCGGCACTGGTATATGGCTGTATTTCATGGCACTGGTATATGGCTGTATTTCATGGCACTGGTATATGGCTGTATTTCCCGGCACTGGTATATGGCTGTATTTCCCGGCACTGGTATATGGCTGTATTTCCCGGCACTGGTATATGGCTGTATTTCATGGCACTGGTATATGGCTGTATTTCATGGCACTGGTATATGGCTGTAATTCATGGCACTGGTATATGGCTGTATTGAAAAGGCTCTTAAGTGAACCATATACATACAAGAATAAGAACAATTAACTGTTATATTTTATGAGATGAAGCCAAAAAAAAAAAAATCGGCCTAACATATCAGCCCAAAAAAATTGGCATCCAATATCGGCCATCGGCCACCCTGATTTCTAAATAATCGGCATTGGCTAGAGAAAAACCCATATCGGTCGACCTCTAATAACCACTTGAAGACCAGGCCCCTTCTGGCACTTTTTGTTTACAAGTTTAAATCCATATTTTTTGCTAGAAAATTACTTATAACCCCCAAACTATATATATATATATATATATATATATATATATATATATATATATATATATATATATCAGAGACCCTAGAGAATAAAAGGGCAATTGTAGCAATATTTTATGTCACACAGAATTCGTGCAATTTTTTTTTTTTTAAATACACTTAAATGAATTAAAAAAACACATTATTATATACCCCAATTATTTAGTTAAATATGAAAGATAATGTTACGCCGAGTAAATAGATACCTAACATGTCACGCTTTAAAATTGCGTACGTTCCTGGAATGGCGACAAACTAGGCGACGCTTTAGTAATTTTTGCAGGTTATCTGTTTAGAGTTACAGAAGAGGTATAGCACTAGAATTATTGCTCTCGCTCTAACGTTTGCAGTGATACCTCACATGTGTGGCACGAACACCATTTACATGTGTGCATGACTTAAGTATTTGTTCGCTTCTGCGCACGAGCACGGAGGGATGGGGGCGCTTTAAAAAAAAAAAAAAAAGTTTATTATTCATTTTATTTTTTATTTTTAAACTGTCCCTTTAATTTTTTTTTAATCCCTTTTATTCCTATTACAAGGAATGTAAACATCCCTTGTAACAGAAATAAGGATGACAGGTCCCCTTTACAAAAGACCCCAAATCTCTCCTTTACCTTTAGGCCTCATGCACACTGAGGCTGATAAACGGACGTTCAGGGGTATTTGGATGTTTTTTCCAGTTGCCCCTGAACTCATTTAATGTTATCTTATCAGTACTTGTACACAGGGTCGTTTAAGGTCATTTCCAGGCAGTTAAGTTTAGAGGCTTTTATTGGAACACAAAAAAATGGGTTCAGATGCCAGTTCAGGGGCATTTTAAACACCAAACAGCTTGTAAATGCCGCTAAACGCACTAAAAGCGGTAACTCGCGTCTAGGTGCGTTTCGTTTACAGGTGTTTCCATTTAAAAAAAAAAAAACAGTTTTTTTCTCCAAAAACCCTCCTAGACTCGAACAAGGCAAAACGGTGCTAAAGGTGGCATGAAGAACGCAGCAAAACAAGCGTTTTAGACGCTGGCTTCTAGCTGTCAAAAAAAATAGTTCAGGAGAGGTCGAAAAAGCGTTCCGTGTGCATGAAGCCTAAGACTTCAGTCACACCGCACATGACTTTGAAATCATGCAACTTCACTTGAAATTGCATGATTCCTTAGCCGCTTATCAATGCAACTTTAGGTGTGACTTGGAAGATGTCTATGCGACTAAATGCACAGATGTCTATGCAAGTCGCACCTAAACTTGCAAAAAGTAGTGCGACTTTGATCACTTTTATTGCGGACCAATAGGGTGCGACCTATCATGCGATTTGAAACGATCAAAGTCGCACCAGTGTGACCGGAGGCTTGAAAGAAAAAGATCACGCTCCAGTCCTCCAAAGCCATAGAGGGGATCAGAGACAATCTGGTCTCTGTCCACCTCTGTGACCAGCTGGCCACATCATCGGATTGTTTCTCTGGCGCGCTGGTGAAAACAGTAAGCAATCCAGGGGCTAATGAGTCACTTGGACTACTTTCCTGAAAAAGCCAGCCGGCAGCTGAAAAAAAAATAAAAAAATAAAAAAATACTGGGGTAGGGCAGATAGCTTCAGCCATAACCCTGGTAAAGCACTTGCAAACTACAATGCTTATATATGTATTGCAGGCGGCAAGTGGTTAATGTAGCCTGGAAAGGTTTGATTTCCTTTGTTTTAATAAATAACTGGTAATTCTGCCACTCTATTTTGTAATAATAATAACAAAGGTATTCCTGCAACTGTTTAGCTTACTGTCATACCACAAGTACTAGGGCATGGGTCCTATGATCTATGTCTAACTAGTATGTGTATGAATGTGAGTTAGCAACCTTCGACTGCAAGCTCCTTGATGTCAATGTACAATATATATGAAATCGAGACTCATCAGACCTGGCAACGTTTTTCAACGTTTTTTGTCCAATTTAGATGAGCCTGTGTGGATTGTAGCCTCAGTTTCCTGTTCTTAGCTGACAGGAGTGGCACCTGGTGTGGTGTTCTGCTGCTGTAGCCCATCTGTTTCAAGGTTTGATGTGTTGTGCATTCAGAGATGGTATTCTGCATACCTTGGTTGTAATGAGCAGTTATTTGAGTTATTGTTGCCTATCATCTCAAACCAGTCTGCCCATTCTCCTCTGACATCATCAAGGCATTTTCGTCCACACAACTGCCACTCACTGGATATTTTCTCTTTTTCGAACCATTCTCTGTAAACTCTAGAGATGGTTGTGTCTGAAAATCCCAGTAGATCAGCAGTTTCTGAAATACTCAGACCAGCCACGTTCAAAGTCACTTAAATCCCCTTTCTTCCCCATTCTGATGCTCAGTTTGAACTTCAGCAAGCCGTCTTCACCACGTCTAGATGCCTAAATGCATTGAGTTGCTGCCATGTGATTGGCTGATTAGCAGTTTGTGTTACCAAGCAATCGAACAGGTGTACCTAATAAAGTGGCCAGTGAGTGTATATGTAAAAGGCTGTGTAAATGGTCAGTACTTGTAATAAATGATCTAGCTAAGAGTTATAAACTTTATTATCCAGACAATAAGTCACTGATATTTACACTGGGATTCGTGTCAACGTTGGACACATGAATCATTTCTGTCACCACTGTATGAATGTATGTTTTGTAGCACACACATTTGTGATTTCCTTTTATTTGGTCACAAGCCCTGGTTTATTGATATCAGAGGAGAGGAGCTCGGCATAGGAGAAGAGGAGCTCGGCATAGGAGAAGAGGAGCTCGGCATAGAAGAGAAGCTCAGTATAATTTCTGTCATCACTGTATGAATGTATATTTTGTAGCACACATATTTTTGATTTGCTTTTATTTGGTCACAAGCCCTGGTTTATTGATTTCAGAGGAAAGGAGCTCGGTATAGGAGGAGAGGAGCTCAGTATAGGAGGAGAGGAGCTCGGTATAAAAGGAGAGGAGCTCAGTATAGAAGAGGAGCTCAGTATAGGAGAGGAGCTCAGTATAATTTCTGTCATCACTGTATGAATGTATATTTTGTAGCACACATATTTTTGATTTGCTTTTATTTGGTCACAAGCCCTGGTTTATTGATTTCAGAGGAAAGGAGCTCGGTATAGGAGGAGAGGAGCTCAGTATAGGAGGAGAGGAGCTCGGTATAAAAGGAGAGGAGCTCAGTATAGAAGAGGAGCTCAGTATAGGAGAGGAGCTCAGTATAATTTCTGTCATCACTGTATGAATGTATATTTTGTAGCACACATATTTTTGATTTGCTTTTATTTGGTCACAAGCCCTGGTTTATTGATTTCAGAGGAAAGGAGCTCGGTATAGGAGGAGAGGAGCTCAGTATAGGAGGAGAGGAGCTCGGTATAAAAGGAGAGGAGCTCAGTATAGAAGAGGAGCTCAGTATAGGAGAGGAGCTCAGTATAGGAGAGGAGCTCAGTATAGGAGAGGAGCTCAGTATAGGAGAGGAGCTCAGTATAGGAGAAGAAGCTCAGTATAGGAGAAGAGGAGAGGAGCTCAGTATAGGAGAGGAGCTCGGTATAGGAGAGGAGCAGAGGAGCTCAGTATAGGAGAGGAGCTCAGTATAGGAGAGGAGCTCAGTATAGGAGAAGAGCTCAGTATAGGAGAAGAGCTCAGTATAGGAGAAGAGGAGAGGAGCTGAGGAGAGGAGCTCAGGAGAGGAGCTCAGAAGAGGAGAGGAGCTCAGTATAGGAGAAGAGGAGAGGAGAGGAGCTCAGTATAGGAGAAGAGGAGAGGAGAGGAGCTCAGTATAGGAGAAGAGGAGAGGAGCTCAGTATAGGAGAGGAGCTCAGTATAGGAGAGGAGCTCAGTATAGGAGAGGAGCTCAGTATAGGAGAGGAGCTCAGTATAGGAGAAGAGCTCAGTATAGGAGAAGAGCTCAGTATAGGAGAAGAGCTCAGTATAGGAGAAGAGCTCAGTATAGGAGAGGAGCAGAGGAGCTCAGTATAGGAGAGGAGCTCAGTATAGGAGAAGAGGAGAGGAGCTCAATATAGGAGAAGAGCTCAGTATAGGAGAAGAGCTCAGTATAGGAGAAGAGCTCAGTATAGGAGAAGAGGAGAGGAGGAGAGGAGCTCAGAAGAGGAGAGGAGCTCAGAAGAGGAGAGGAGCTCAGAAGAGGAGAGGAGCTCAGTATAGGAGAAGAGGAGAGGAGCTCAGTATAGGAGAGGAGCTCAGTATAGGAGAGGAGCTCAGTATAGGAGAAGAGCTCAGTATAGGAGAGGAGCTCAGTATAGGAGAAGAGGAGAGGAGCTCAGTATAGGAGAAGAGGAGAGGAGCTCAGTATAGGAGAAGAGGAGAGGAGCTCAGTATAGGAGAGGAGCTCAGTATAGGAGAGGAGCTCAGTATAGGAGAGGAGCTCAGTATAGGAGAGGAGCTCAGTATAGGAGAGGAGCTCAGTATTGGAGAAGAGGAGAGAAGCTCAGTATAGGAGAGGAGCTCAGTATTGGAGAAGAGGAGAGGAGCTCAGTATAGGAGAAGAGGAGAGGAGCTCAGAAGAGGAGAGGAGCTCAGTATAGGAGAGGAGCTCAGTATAGGAGAGGAGCTCAGTATAGGAGAGGAGCTCAGTATAGGAGAGGAGCTCAGTATAGGAGAAGAGGAGAGGAGCTCAGTATATTAGGAGAGGAGCTCAGTATAGGAGAAGAGGAGAGGAGCTCAGTATAGGAGAGGAGCTCAGTATAGGAGAAGAGGAGAGGAGCTCAGTATAGGAGAGGAGCTCAGTATAGGAGAAGAGGAGAGGAGCTCAGTATAGGAGAGGAGCTCAGTATAGGAGAGGAGGAGAGGAGCTCAGTATATTAGGAGAGGAGCTCAGTATAGGAGAGGAGCTCAGTATAGGAGAAGAGGAGAGGAGCTCAGTATATGAGAAGAGGAGAGGAGATCAGTATAGGAGAAGAGGAGAGGAGCTCAGAAGAGGAGAGGAGCTCAGTATATGAGAAGAGGAGAGGAGCTCAGTATAGGAGAGGAGCTCAGTATAGGAGAAGAGGAGAGGAGCTCAGTATATGAGAAGAGGAGAGGAGATCATTATAGGAGAAGAGGAGAGGAGCTCGGTATATGAGAAGAGGAGAGGAGCTCAGTATATGAGAAGAGGAGAGGAGCTCAGTATAGGAGAAGAAGAGGAGAGGAGCTCAGTATATGAGAAGAGGAGAGGAGATCAGTATAGGAGAAGAGGAGAGGAGCTCAGAAGAGGAGAGGAGCTCAGTATAGGAGAAGAGGAGAGGAGCTCAGTATAGGAGAGGAGCTCAGAAGAGGAGAGGAGCTCAGTATAGGAGAAGAGGAGAGGAGCTCAGTATAGGAGAGGAGCTCAGTATAGGAGAGGAGGAGAGGAGATCAGTATATGAGAAGAGGAGAGGAGCTCAGTATATGAGAAGAGGAGAGGAGCTCAGTATATGAGAAGAGGAGAGGAGCTCAGTATAGGAGAAGAGGAGAGGAGCTCAGTATAGGAGAAGAGGAGAGGAGCTCAGTATAGGAGAAGAGGAGAGGAGCTCAGTATAGGAGAGGAGCTCAGTATTGGAGAGGAGCTCAGTATTGGAGAGGAGCTCAGTATTGGAGAGGAGCTCAGTATTGGAGAGGAGCTCAGTATTGGAGAAGAGGAGAGAAGCTCAGTATAGGAGAGGAGCTCAGTATTGGAGAAGAGGAGAGGAGCTCAGTATAGGAGAAGAGGAGAGGAGCTCAGAAGAGGAGAGGAGCTCAGAAGAGGAGAGGAGCTCAGTATAGGAGAGGAGCTCAGTATAGGAGAGGAGCTCAGTATAGGAGAGGAGCTCAGTATAGGAGAGGAGCTCAGTATAGGAGAGGACCTCAGTATAGGAGAGGACCTCAGTATAGGAGAAGAGGAGAGGAGCTCAGTATAGGAGAGGAGCTCAGTATAGGAGAGGAGCTCAGTATAGGAGAGGACCTCAGTATAGGAGAGGACCTCAGTATAGGAGAGGACCTCAGTATAGGAGAAGAGGAGAGGAGCTCAGTATAGGAGAGGAGCTCAGTATAGGAGAAGAGGAGAGGAGCTCAGTATATGAGAAGAGGAGAGGAGCTCAGTATAGGAGAAGAGGAGAGGAGCTCAGTATAGGAGAAGAGGAGAGGAGCTCAGTATAGGAGAAGAGGAGAGGAGCTCAGTATATGAGAAGAGGAGAGGAGATCAGTATAGGAGAAGAGGAGAGGATCTCAGAAGAGGAGAGGAGCTCAGTATAGGAGAAGAGGAGAGGAGCTCAGTATAGGAGAAGAGGAGAGGAGCTCAGTATAGGAGAGGAGCTCAGAAGAGGAGAGGAGCTCAGTATAGGAGAAGAGGAGAGGATCTCAGAAGAGGAGAGGAGCTCAGTATAGGAGAAGAGGAGAGGAGCTCAGTATAGGAGAGGAGCTCAGAAGAGGAGAGGAGCTCAGTATAGGAGAGGAGCTCAGAAGAGGAGAGGAGATCAGTATAGGAGAGGAGAGGAGATCAGTATAGGAGAGGAGCTCAGTATAGGAGAAGAGGAGAGGAGCTCAGAAGAGGAGAGGAGATCAGTATAGGAGAAGAGGAGAGGAGATCAGTATAGGAGAAGAGGAGAGGAGCTCAGTATAGGAGAAGAGTGTCACAAGAGCTTCCATGGAATGAGCTGAATGAGTCACATCATGAGGCCGGCAGGGAGAGGAAACAACAACACAGATTGCAGGATGGAGCAGGGGACATTAGAGGACAAGCATGCTACACAGAGCCTGGCAGGCAGCAATGAGGGCACAGCATGGCACACCGCACAGGTAGGTAGTTGGTGCGCACAGAAAGTTCCACTAACAACTAAGTGAGAAGTCCCATAGACGTTGCGAGGTTGTCTCTTACCTGACTGCTAGCAGCCCCAGGAAGTCTCCTCCATAGCTGTGCGAACACAGGCATGTCTCTCACACACGGCAGCCCCTTCACCGAGATCTCTGCTATCCCCTGCTGCTCATAGCCCGGCTCCTTCTCCCGGCCCCCCGCTGGCTGCACTCCGCTCTCCGCTCACAGACAGCCGTGCATGTGAAGCGCTTCACTTCCTCCTTCCCTTCCAACTCCCTCCAATACTGCCAGCTGCACTGCAACAACCGGCCGCTGGGGGCAGCAGACGTGTGCTTATCCCTAGCTGATGTTTGGGGGCTGCTTGTCATTTTTTCTCTCAGCACAATAACAATGATATGAATAGAGAGACATCTATTATTATCATTTTTATTATTATTAGTATACAGGATTTTTATAGTGCTCATCATTTTGCGCTGCATATGATCCAAACCAGTGGTTTTCAACCATTCTTTCAATCAAGGGGCCCTTTAACCACTTAAGGACCGGAAGGATTTCCAGCTTTAGGACCGGAGCCCTTTTTGCGATTCGGCGCTGCGTCGCTTTAACTGACAATTGCGCGGTCGTGCGACGTTGTACCCAAACGAAATTTGCGTCCTTTTTTTCCCACAAATAGAGATTTCTTTGGGTGGTATTTGATCCCCTCTGCGTCATTTCTGATCACCACTATAAACAAAAGAAGAGCGACAATTTTGCAAAAAAACCCAAATTTCTTACTTTTTGCTAAAATACAAATCCAAAAAAAAAATATAAAAATACATTTTTTTCACCGTTTTTGGCCGATTTATATTCTTCCACATATTTGCGATAAAAAAAATCGCAATTGCCGTTTATTGATTGGTTTGCGCAAAAGCGGTCGCGCTTACGGGTGATGAGAATTCATTTTTGGGGTTTTTATTTTTTTTTATTTTTTACTAATAATATCGGTGATCTGCGATTTTTAGCGGTACTGCGATATTGCAGCGGACATGTCGGAACATTTTGACACTTTTTTGGGACCATTGGCATTTATACAGCGATCAGTGCTATAAAAATGCACTGATTACTGTGTAAATGTCACTGGCAGTGAAGGGGTTAACCTGCAGGGGGCGCTCTAAGGGTTAAGTATGTTCCCTGGGCGTGTTCTAACTGTAGGGGGACTGCCCTAACAGGGGAAGGGAAGTGGTCACAGCCTTAATGTACAGGAAGGCTGTGATCACAGCCCTTCCCCCTTCACAGAGCGGAGGTCCGTGTTTACTTACACGGACCTCCGCTCCTTCGCTCCGGGGGGGCCATCGCGGGTAGCCGGCGGCAATCGAAGCCGCCGCACCCGCTCCCCGGCCCTCCCCGGACACAGTGAGCGCGCGGGCGCGCCTCCGGCGGCGCGCGCGCTCACTAGGCGCGATCACACGGCCGCCGTCAGATGACGGCGATCCGCGTTACAGAGCCACTTTGCCGCCGTCAATTGCCGATTGACGGTCGGCAAGTGGTTAAAGTATTTTTTTAAGTGGTTGTAAACCTCAGACATGAAATATGAAGGATAGTGTTAGTTTTGTCTAAAGTCGACTAAAATATGACTAAAACAATTGAGATGACTCAAAATAAAACTAAAACAATTCAGATGACCAAAATACGACTAAAAATAAAATGGTATTTAGTCAAAAGACTATGACTAAAACTAAATCGAAATTTGATAAGAAAACTAACACTGCACTACCACATGAGAATAAATAGGGGACATCTACTAAGCTGCTTAGAGAAAAAAAAAGGAAAAGGCTGTTCTTATTCTTTTCTTAATATTTAATGTTGGTAATATATTCAGGCGATATATGCAATGGCATTACAGCCAATAGAATTTACATTTTTTGGGGGTTTTTATATTTTAATATTTTTGTTTGTTTATGGAAATTGGTTTTGTTTTTTGTAGACACATATAGGCTAAATCTGTGTCTGTAGTGCATGCTGAAACCTTAATACCATAAATCAGCCCTGAAAACGTCCACTCCCCTCCTCGCATTTGGCCAGTGGAAATGAGTCGAGGGCGAGTGTGGAGCAGGGGCAGACTGGGCCATGTGAAAAATGCTCTGATGCCCTGTAAAAAAAGGCTTCTGTCAGAAGCAATCAGCCAGAAAACTGTCCGGAGAACCACATAGAGCGGAGATCTCTCGCTGTGACACAGCTTGTATACGAAATGCCGGCTGCTGTCAAAGTCCCACCTCCTGGACCCGCTCCTATGATAGACAGCACACTGGTCCAATGCCGGTCCAGGAGGTGGGACTTTGTTTGACAGCAGCCGATGTTTCATATACAAATTGTGTCACAGTGGGAGATCCCCGCTCTGTGGTCCAGACAGCAATCTTCATGATTCCTCCCTGTGATCCCTGCTGCATTGATGGTCACTGATATGCTGTACTTATGGGTACTGATAGGCTGCATTGATGTGCACTGATGAGGCTGCACTGATGGGCACTGATAAGGCTGCACTGATAGGCTGCATTGCTGGGCACTGATGTGTACTGATGAGGCTGCACTGATAGGCTGCATTGCTGGGCACTGATGTGCACTGATGAGGCTGCACTGATGGGCACTGATAAGGCAGCACTGATGGCCACTAATGAGATGGCACTGATAAGTTGCACTAATGGGCCTGTATTGATATGCTGCACTGATGGGGACTAATGAGGCAGCACTGATGGCCACTAATGAGGTGGCACTGATAAGCTGCACTGATAAGGCAGCATTGATGGGTACTGATATGATGCAGTGATGGGCACTGATGGGGCTACACTGATAGGATGCACTTATGGCCACTCATAATCTGCACTGATATGTTGCACTGATATGCTGCACTGATGACCACTGATGAGGCGGTAATGATGGGCACTGATAAGCTGCAGTGATGGGCAGTGATATGTTGCACTGATGGGCACTGATAATGTTGCACTGATGGTCACTGATAAGGCTACACTGATAGGCTTCACTGATTGGTCGCTAATATGCTTTGTTAATATTGTTAAAGTTGTTGTTAATATTTATATTTGTAAGTTAATTTTGCATAAAACATTTAACATTGTCATTTCATTACGAGGAGTGTCTGGGGGAGGAATTAGGGGCGGGGCAGGGTAGGGGTTGGGTGGGGCAACTGGTGGAGCGTAACTCTTAACCACTTCAGCCCCGGAAGGATTTCCCACTTTAGGACCAGAGCACTTTTTGTGATTCGGCACTGCGTCGCTTTAACTGACAATTGCGCGGTCGTGCGATGTTGTACCCAAACTAAATTTGAGTCCTTTTTTTCCCACAAATAGAGCTTTCTTTTGGTGGTATTTGATCACCACTGCGTCGTTTCTGATTGCCGCTATAAACAAAAGAAGAGCGACAATTTTGCAAAAAAAACCCAAATTTCTTACTGTTTGATAAAATACAAATACAAAAAAAATATATAAAAAAACATTTTTTCCATCGGTTTTGGCCGATTTATATTCTTCCTCATATTTTTGGTAAAAAAAATCGTAATCTGCGTTTATTGATTGGTTTGGGCAAAAGTTGCCGCATTTACGGATGATGAGAATTCATTTCTGGGGTTTTTATTTATTTTTTTTACTTTTTACTAGTAATGGCGGTGATCTGCGATTTTTAGCGGTACTGCGATATTGCAGCGGACATGTCGGACCATTTTGACACTTTTTTGGGACCAATGGCATTTATACAGTGATCAGTGCTATAAAAATGCACTGATTACTGTGTAAATGCCATTGGCAGTGAAGGTGTTAACCTGCAGGGGGGCGCTCTAAGGGTTAACTGTGTTCCCTGGGCGTGTTCTAACTGTGTGTGGGCTGCCCTGGCTGGGGAAAGGGGATGATCACAGCTTCCATATACAGGAAGGCTGTGATCATCGCCCTTCCCCCTTTAACAGAATGGAGATCCGTGTTTACATACACGGACCTCTGTTCTTTCAGTGCGGGGGAGCTATCGCGGGTAGCCGGCGGTGATCGAGTCCGATAGGTTTTGTCCCTATCTTTAAACCCTGTAAGCTCCATAAGGGTCCCTCTCCCCCCTGTGGAGGGGGGGAGGGGGGGAGCGAACCTAGGACCCTGGTGTTTGATTTTCTAGGTTAGGCACTCTCCCACTACCCCCTAGTGCTGTGTGTGTGGTTGTCACGGGTGGTTCTGAGTGGAAAGTGCTTTGCTAATCCCTGCTGCCTCGGCTTTTGTTTTGCAGGGCAAGCCCTCAGACAAGGTCCGTCCTCCCAAAGAGAAGGAGCATGGCTCTAGAAGGAAATGCCCATCTTGTAGAAATACTCTGGGAGAAACCTGGTCAAAAGCACTATGTAAAGAGTGTATTGAGGCGCTAGTGAGGGACCAAGCAAGGGAGCAAAATGCGGACCTGGCACCGTCCATCAAGGAACTCTCCAGCACCTTCCAATCCTTTCAGGCATTATTTTCAAATTTTCAGTTGCCTATGGTTCCGGGGGCCCCGACACCAACACAGCAGGGGGTCTTGCCTGTCCCGGCCGATGCCTCCAGGGGTGGGGCTGAGCCAGGGGATCCCAAGGAGGGACCAGGCCCAGAGCCTGACAGTGCCAGCTCTGGCTCACAGCAGGAGTCAGAGGAGGAGAGTGGGGATGGTGAGTTCCCACACTCCAGGTACAAACTCTCGCTGGAGGAGGTGGATGAACTTCTGGGAGTCATCCACACTACCTTGGGGATCCAGAAGGAAAGGAGGTCTTTGTCACTCCATGACCAAATGTATGAAGGTCTTAGTGAGCCAAAAAGGAAAGTCTTCCCAGTCCATGATACTCTGGTAGA
>BLSH010316628.1:796838-809394 GCA_018402905.1 Glandirana rugosa
AACCTCATTTTTGCCTCAATGAATGACCATTGCAGGAAAGGTCATCGGAGTTACTTACTGGTAACGTCCTTTCCAGTAGTCTTTCAGGACAGCACCGTAACCCACCCGAAGAAGGCATGACACGTAAGGAATGTCTTGAGTAACGTTGTTCTTGTGTCTCCCCAGTTGGCCGGAGGAACTCTTAGAGAACTGAAGGGCCGACCGGGCGGTGAGGTTAAAAACCTGTGTGAAGGGGCGGTGTTTCCTGAGAAGGGAGGAGCCAAGGTCTCTCAAAGGTGCCTGTCCTGAAAGACTACTGGAAAGGACGTTACCAGTAAGTAACTCCGTTTTTACTCCAAGAGTATATCATGTGTTTGGCAATTCTAGAGAAATGCTTAAATAATACATTACAATGTAACTAAACTCATTCGATTTTAGTAGACTAAAATGTACTGGGGATTTTAGTCAGCTAAAATACAACTAAAATAATTCAAATGACTAAAATATGACTAAAACTAAAAAGGCATTTTAGTCAAAAGTCTATGGCTAAAACGAAATTTGATGTCAAAATGAACTCTGATAAACAAAGCATATTCCTTTATAGTGTGCACTTGTCTCAATTAGGAGCACTTAATGTCATTTCTGTTTGCTGCTTTATTGTTCTGCTATCAACATGAATCACTTATGACAAGTTTTCCTAACACCAAGAGAAAAATGGTGACAGGGGAGGGAGCTGATTGACAGCCTCAGCTCTGTCCCTGTGAGCTGTGTGAAGGGGGTGTGTCCCTTTCCCTCCAATCAGCTCTCAGAGCTCTCCTCTCTGAGCTCTGCAGAGTGTAACTTCAGCTCTCCACCCCCTTTTTTTCTGAACTCTCAGAGAAGCTTAAAAATTCAACACTTTGAACAGATGTAGAGGAGAGAGGACTGCAGATAGACTGGTAGAACTTATGTAGGAGTATGCGATAAATCTCTGTATATCACCTGAGGCCAGTCACCTCACTGGGTATATGTGAGGGTTTACAACCACTTTAACCACTTCAGCCCCAGAAGGTTTTACCCCCTTTAACAATCAGGCCATTTTTTGCAATACGGCACTGCATTACTTTAGCTGACTTTTGACGTTGTACCCAAATAAAATTGATATCCTTTTTTCCCCACAAATAGAGCTTTCTTTTGTTGGTATTTGATCACCTCTGCATTTTTTATTTTTTGCGCTATAAACAAAAAAAAAAATTTTTTTCCTTTCTGCTATAATACATATCCAAAAACATTTACAAAAACAAATGTCTTCATCAATTTAGGCCAAAATGTATTCTGCTACATATTTTTGGTAAAACAAAAACCCAGCGTATATTCATTGGTTTGCGCAAAAGGTATTGAGTCTATAAACTATGGGATAGATTTATGGACTTTACATTTTTTTATTGTTTTTACTAGTAATGGCGGCGATCAGTGATATTTGGCAGGACTGCGACATTGCAGCGGACAAATATGACACTAAGTGACACTTTTTGGGGACCAGTGACACCAATACAATGATCAGTGCTCAAAAAAATGCATTGATCACTGTATAAATGACACTGGCAGGGAAGGGGTTAACATCAGGGGTGATCAAAGGGTTAAGTGTGTTCCCTGCAAGTGTTTTCTAACTGTGTGTGGGATGGACTGACAGGAAGAACACAGAGATTACTGCTTCTGATTACTAAGAACAGAAGATCTATGTGTACTTCCCTGTCAGAACGGGGATCCGCCTTGTTTACATAGGCAAATTTCTGTTCTGCCCCTCTGTGGAGCGATTGCGGGTGGCTGGTGGACATCGGGTCTGTCGGACCCGTGGATTGGCTTCTCCACCATGCAGCGGGCACACGCCTCCGGCGGCCCACAGTATCTATTGCACGAAACAACGTACAGCCGCCCTGCCGCAGTATATATGCTGTGGGCTGTTTTGAAGTGGTTAAATAAAAAAAAATAGAATTGCACAGAGTGGCCCTGATTCTCTTTTTCTGGGGTCCCTGGCACTCCTGGCCCCTCCTCTTCTCAGTGTGCCAATCCCGGGCCACGCTGCCTGCCTCAATAGACACAGACAATGGGACTCGGCCCCACCCCTTCATCACAGGATTTGACTGACAGCAGAGAGAGCTAATGGGTCCTGCTGCCTCTGTAAGGCCCGTGAGAGCAGGGAAAGCCACTACAGATGGGCATAGTGCTGGATTAAGTGAGGGCTCAGGTAAGTATAAGGGGGGTATATTACTACCTAAAAAAAATTAAAAATGATCCTAGCGCAGGGAATGCCTTAAGGTAAAACATGTTTTGGCTTCAGAGACACTTTACAATTCTGCACAATCTGGTGGCACCCCATTCTAAAATGTCACAAACAAACCCAACAGTTCTACATAACGCAGCAACATCCACACACGTAGGACACCCAACGTCATTTAATCTTCCAAAGCAAATACACCTTTGCACATGGGTACTGACTAGTATTCCAATGTTTCTCTTCTCCTTCAGTTTCTCTCCCTCACTCAGCTAGTGTGACCCCTGGTGCTGATTTGGGAGGGGCAAACAGGAATGCTGTGCAGGTGCCCAACATCCTTGGTATCAACCAATGAGGTCATTGGTTGTTAGGATGCTGGCAGCTAGAAGGTTGTAATGGTAAACGATTAAATTCTGTGGCTCCATTCATGACAGCTTCCCAGTGCAAACGTGCCCCACTCTAAGCATTTTCATGTCTCTGTACGCCAATTATTTGTTTCTGCTTATGCGCCAACTGGTAGTAATTTTTGAATTTGCCACAGCCATAATAACATATTTCTACAGTTTGCAAATAAGAACTACCTGAATCTGCATGTGTCAGAGCTCCTAAATTGGTAATAACTATTCAAAAAAACATTCCCTCCCCCTTTTTCCTACCTAACCTGTACACCCTGTATAAAAAAAAATATATATGTATTTATCCGTTTTTAATCCAGTGATTCAGCATCTTCAGCACCGCTGTTTAAAAGAGAGCTCAACAACGGCTGGTAGTTCCCAAAACCGTGATGTCACCCATAGGCTTCCATGGCTCAGCCATTGCTGGTACTCCACTGCAGCAGCCACTCGCTGCGTCAGGGGACCTGAAGCTGCTGGATCACATGACCAGGCCAGAGCAGATTACACGGATCTTTTTTTTTTTCTTATATACATGTGCATGTATGCAGGATAGGTAGGAGGAGAGGGGAGGAAACATTTTTATGAATAGTTGGAGGTAGCCTTTTCTTCCACTTTAAGGAAAGAGCTGCATGCTTTCATGAATTAGACACATGTTGTTTTAAGGGAACCATACCCCCAGAAAAATGTTGCAAATGCCTTAATTAATCACCCCCAAAGTGTTTGAGTCTGTACCTGGGGTTTATTTAAGTTTTAAACTGTCAAAGTGTAGTGTGTGGGGGTAGAGGAGTACGTAGTTGTTTGGGAATTTAAGTGTACCTCTTTGGGTATAGTACACACTAATCAATCAGTTATATAAGTTAAACATTTTTATTCAAAATGTTACAAAATTTTAAAAAAGTGTTTGTTTTAAAAAATATATTCTCAAACTAGTTGTCCAGGGTGATGTTGTCCTGGCCTTGAGATACAATTTTTAAAACCAACCCGTTTCGTGGGTTGACCCACTTCATCAGGACCTCAGATCCTGTTAAAATACTGTATAGTAGTGCATAATAATTGGGGATAGCCTGGTTGGACCGTGGGGAATTTTTCCAAACCCTCAGAGACTTGCCCACGTCTGACAATGGACAATGACACAAATCTATTATTTCTATAAATACAGGCTATTTAGCCAGGTGTCCCAGAGATGAAGTGAGGACAGGGAGCAAAAAGCCTCCGTTGGTACCAGGTATTATGGCTCCAGTAATACTTCTGTGCAGGGGCGGACTGACCATAAGGACTCTCGGGCACTGCCCGAGGGTCCTTGGCCAGTAGGGGGCCCCATGAGAGGCTCCTGGTACTTCAGTCCCAAGGAATCTCTGCTGATCCTGGAGCCCAGTGCCGGACCAAGTTCCAGCACTGAGCCACGCTAGCGTGGGCACTAAGGACACTTTCCCACATCTGTAGGGGAGAACGTATGTAATGTGGGCGCAGTGCAATAAGTAGGTGGCGTCTTGTTTGGCTTGAGTGTGGACAGGGACACGGGGGGGCCCCGTGATCTCCTATTGCCCGGGGACCCCATGGGTTGTCAGTCCGCCCCTGCTTCTGTGTCCTATGAAGTATGACTTGGGTCTAGCATTGTGTGTGTCCCAAAAAAATGGTAGCCTGTTTTAAAAATCAAATCTCAAGGCCAGGACAACATCACCCTGAACAACTAGTTAGAGAATATGTTTTTAAAACAAACCCTTTTTTAAAATCGTGTAATATTTTGAATTAAAGTGTTTACCTTTTATAACTGATTGATTAGTGTTTACTATACCCATGGAGGTACACTTAATTCCCAAACAACTATGTACTCTTATATTTAATTTTTAAACTGGCATAATGAATGTGACATACAGTACATTACTATTTTGACGGCCTACCCTATCAGAGAACATCAAATCATATTTCTTATTCATGAAAACTGTTTACAAATATTTAATTGTATTATGTGTCATATTTTTTCTTTTATCTGAACCTTCCCATATACAACTGGGAATTTAACACTGATAGAATTTATTTCTCTTTTATCACATTTCTATTTCTTTTTTTTTATCTCCTCTAGACTTTATGTATATGTATTCATTATATTTCTTAGGATACTGTGGACACACATATCCCACTACTGATGTTCTTCTCTCAATTAATCTTCTGCCTCCTGAGGCTTCAAAATTCCTTCCTTACAGTATCAATCACATATCTTCCTTCTCAACCTTTGTTAGTGTTTTTCCCAATAATCTGTTCAATCTTACATCTACTACTACTTTCTTGTGATTTTCCTTTCTCCATAAATCATATCACATTCCAAAAAGAATCCCATAGAACACCTTTGTTTTGCCATTTTTAATGGTCCCTTCAGGGGTAATCATAGTGCCCATGTACTCAAATGCAACAATTTTTACACAAAACAAATATAGTAATGCCACTGGTGAAATGTCATGCTTTTATAGACATTGTATGTCCCACCTTTCTGGCACCTCATCTTGACATCATTGTGCTTAAATTATGTGTCCGACAATGCCATAGCACGTTACACGTGATACATCATGATGCCATATACATATGTTTCTAAAGCCCTTGATGTAAATACTCAGATCTAGAAAGTAATGGTGGATTTGCACCTTACAATATTACAACTTATACATTTAGCATATAACATCTAAAGTGACTTTCAATGACTTGTATACACAGTGGATTGGAAAATAAACCTTAGGAAAGAAATAGGTGAACACATATGTGTCATGTACCTGGTGATGGAGCCTGACGTATAGAGGAGGGCGATCTCTTACACCTCTGGCTCGGTACCTCTGGTAAAGTAACAGCAGGCACAAGAGCCTGGAGTGGCATGACCGCCTGGCACACCTGGTGATGACGGCTGCAGATGAGAGGTCTGTGTGCACTTGGATGCAGGCTGGATCGTGACACAGGGCAGCAGGCTGGAAGACAGTCAGCAGGTGCTTGCTGGCTGGCAGGTCACAGGCAGCAAGGACTTGGCAGGTGGCAGAAAGTAGGTACTTGGCAGGCTGCAGGAGTGTTTAGCCTCCACAGGCTGGACACAGAGCAGGGTCAGGCAAGCCGAGTCAGTTACTAACAGGCACATCAGCAAGCAAAAGAGTAGTCAGGTTCAGGCTGGAGTTGGCAATGGTAAGCAGATAGGCAGAAGGATCAGGCAGGGACGTGGTGAAGAGCAAGCCAGGGGTCCGTTCAGGCAGAGTTCAAGCGTGGTCCGACGGATCGCAGAACGGCAACAGGAGATCAAGCGCAGGAACAAGTAGCAGAACGCTGCAGACCATAAGGCAAGGTCCTAGTGCAGGTGTGTTTAAATAGCCCACTTGGCGCCAGTCTAGTGATGGGCATGTGTATGAGCACGGGTCTGGCTAACAGGAATTCTCCCTCTGCTCATAACTATGTACCTGGACACATTGTGTCTTTGCCAACAACGGGTCTAGCTAATAGGAATTCTCGGTCTGCACATAATTATGCGCCTGGGCATATTTCACCTTTCCTGACAATATGAAAGTCTGGAGGAGGAGACAGAAAATAGAAAAAGATTAAAAAAAAGAGTAAAATAGCTGCGGTTTCTGTGCAAATGCAACCACACAGGCCCACTACAGTGTGAACTTAGCCTTATTGTGATCTTCCCATCTTTGATCCCTGTTAGGACAACATCCAAGTAATCTATGGAATGAGAGAGGGTGAGTATGATTAATTAATGAGTCCCCAAGAGTTTCTATTAAAGTATTAATAAATGTGGGGATTTCTAAATGATATAATTTCCATATAAACATTAGTTCATTGATGTATCTTCTATCAAATTTGATTTAAAAAAGAGTGATAAAATTAACTTCTGTTAAAAAAAAAACACACATTTAGAGGTTTGTAACATTAGGGGCAAACAGAGAGCCTATAGCTGTACCCACAGTTTGAAGATAAAGGGTATTTAAAAAATAAAATATTTGTGAGAAAGAAAAAATGGACTACTTGAAGTAAGACTTCAACTTGCCCTCTATTGAAGGCAATAAACAATCATATGTATGCCACTGGTAGATTGGGAGATTTCTAACAAAGCGTTGAAGATGGTGATCTATATATTTCAATGCATTGGAGGCAAGAGAACGGATTCCCCAAAATAATTGGATGGCCTTGTGCTTGTGACAGTGATTTATGAATCTTTGGGGGATTAGAAAAATTGTATCAAAGAGTTCCTTATCTTTCTGTCAGACATCTTCAAAAAACAGGATAAGCTCTGTCAGAAAAATATCAGTAGGGTCGGTTTCCAAAGTTTTGCAATAAAATCTTGCTGATCTTGATAACTACGCTTTTTAGCATTTTATATGACAATGTTCATACTCTCTTTGAGATTTTGAAATGCTTGATATTGACCTTTGGCCAGATTAAATGTACCAGATCAAATATTGATCTATAAATTATTAAATATTGCGATCATAATTGTTTGAAAGGTGAAGATAATGTGCCATTTAAACTATGTAGGCTAAGAAGTTGAGTGGAGATTAATGTAGGTGGTTATATGTGTGCCCCTAGCTTTGCAAATCTGTAGGTTTGTCTGGCATTTTTATTATTTTGTTTTTAACCTAAATTCATTTTATCACCCCCGACAATCTTTTTCTTTCTAACATAACATTTTATAGAAGATACATTGATAATTTTTTTTTTTTTTTTTAGGAAAGAGACCCTTTGACAACCAAATATTTGTATAATATCTTAACAATAACTCTTGGGTATTGTTACCCACTTGTAATACTCACTGTCGTTCCATACAATATATTTTTAAAGCATGAACAATATTAGTTACCTAAACTTCAACAGCTGCCACTTCAAACCATTCTTAAGAAATATACCCTACAGCCAATTCAAGAGGCTCAGGAAAAAATGTTCACTAGATACTGAGTTCATTAAGCAGGCTGAAATGTTTGAAATTGTTACTTTACCAAAAATTATCTTAGAGGGCCAATAGAAACCTTCGAGATGGCAAGTAGTCTATCACAAAAAATATGCCTGCAAAAGATTCCAATTTTATTATGAGATAAAATGGACATCCTAAAGCGGTAAGGGGCATTATCTAAAAGCATTGGTACACTTATCTATGTTAGGTCCTTTCTCAAAAAAGTGTTATCAGCCACTCCCATAATCACCTTCCTCTGAGCTTCACCTGAGTTCACCTTAAAAAAAAATGTGCATTTATTATTTTTTTTTACCTGAAGCCTGTAAGGCATTGCACCCGTGACCCATGAATTTATCCTTTAATAACTAATAACGCAATAGATCCTAGTATAAATTAGCCAGATTGTTGAGGAATAGGCCCCTCTTGCCCCTGTTTGTTCCAAATGTGAAGCCTCACAACGTTTGCACTATCAAGTCATCAGCCAGAGAGCCACCAGCATTTTTCCATATGTCCGATAGCATGGGCACTGGTTTTTAATTCTGCCCTAAATTGCTGTTTTTCCCCAGCAGTGCAAAATCATGGATTTTTGTTTTTTAACAGAAAATAATTTTATCACTCAACAACCCTTCCCTTTGTAAAAACAATTACCATATTTTCTGGCGTATAAGGCGACTGGGTGTATAAGACGACCCCCTAATTTTTCAGTTAAAACATAGGTTTTGGCCTATACTCACCGTATAAGACTACCACCGGTAATATAGTACTGTAGCTTCGCATACATATTACAGAAAGTCCCTACCGTAATCTTTTAGGCCGCTGGATGTGCAGTAATACAGTACTGTTGGTTCGGATACAAACATAACGTCCCTGTGCTGTAATAATGTATCGCGCTGAGCCAATCACAGCAAGTGGTGTATTCTATTAATGCATACAAAGCCTGCTCGGATTGGCAAAGGTTGTAATAGCCCATCTCTCTGACTCAGCTTGTTATACAATTGCCTCTGCTCCACCAATCCCCTGCTGTCCAGGCCCCCCTATGTGCCCGGGCCCCCTATAGGAGGTCCGGTGGTCATGTGTCACTAACTCGCCATCAGCCCTTTGTTTTTGGTACCTTTGCTTTAAACTAGCCATGAATAGTAGTGACAGCATATGCTACTGAATTTATCCTAGACACTTTGTTATCCACAACCATTACCCCCATTTTATACATTATCAGTCCCTCTTCTTGTATTACAGTACCTCCTGTTTTGGTGTCATTCTTCATCTATACATAGCTTTAGCCTGCGTTTGTTTTATACATAACACTCAAGACATTTATTGTTTCACTATATTCTGTTAGTCCTGAATTCTGAATAATTGAAAAACTCCAATTATCACAAAGTAGTGATACTACAGATTAGTATTTTCCAAGATGTTTTCTGTTAGCCCCTTTCAGTTCTTTTAGATACTTTAAGAAGGAAAACACTCAGCTATATTCATTTATCACACCCTCTGTATATTATGTTGCAGTAGTCTGACTAAGGATAAGCTCACACTTGTGTGACTTGTGTCCTGCATTTAGGCAGCCCATTCATTTCAATGGGCAGCCCCACCAGCTGAAACGCAAGGAAAGGAGTCACATGGTGCCACAGAACCATGCAAAAATGTGGCCCATGCGAAAACGAACTGATGCGTGGGGGTGCCATTAAACATGAATGAAACACCCACATGTCTGCTAAAGAGCAGCACATGCGTGATTTTGCAAGCATTCCCTACCCACACAAGTGTGAACCAACAATAATTCATCAGTTTAATAAATTTATGCTTGAATACCCTTGTGTCGCAAACATTTTTTGAGCATATTTTAAGAACATTTTAAACATTTTTTTAATTACCAATTGTTAAGGACACATACATATATTTGTGGGTCCGGGAGTGCATGTAAATTGCACACAAAACGCGGTGCTGCACAGAAAACGTGCAGGGGTGCCAATAACTCTCAAAAGCATCATTGCAATTTCTGTGCAGCCACATTTTTAAAAAGTTGCAAGAATCTTTCCCCCTAGATGTGAACCGAGCCTTAATCTTATTTTGTGGTGGATTAATGACATAATATGTAAAATTCATTACCTTACCTGTTTGTGGTTGTGATTTAGCTGTGATGTAGCTGTGTATATACAGTATAAGGCCCCTTTCACATGAGCGGAGCATGTTTTGACGGGCTCCGCTGCTCAGTGGGGACCCATCCGTTTATCCCCGCTGAGCCGGCGGATGACAGGACCATCTCTGCACTCAGTGCAGAGACGGTCCTGTCACAGCTCCATTCTGCTCTATGGAGAATCAGATGAACACGGACCGTCTGTCCGTGTTCATCCGATCCGATCCACCAGACGGATGGAAAATAGGGTTTCCATCCGTCTGTGTTTGGCGGATCGGAGCGGATCGGGTGTCAGCGGACATGTCACCGCTGACATCCGTCACTCCATAGAGAGCAATGGAGAGTCCATTCGGGTCCGCCTGAAAAACTGACAGGCGGACCCGAATGATGCGCCCATGTGAAAGGGGCCTTAATCATTATCCAAATTTCATTACCTTGTTTAGCTTGCTACATGATTATCATACAGTATTATATGTCAAGGGGATTTCAGGATATTGATACAAAGTAACATCTATTACAACAAATGTATACTTTATTTCATTGACTCCAAGATTATTTTTGTTTCAATTACTTTTAACATGTTTAATATGTTGTAATTGCTACTATTACCCAATTATCCTATTATATTTTTACATCAATGATGTTCTAGACCAGCCTTTCTCAACCTTTTCAACACAGATCAACCCTTTAACCACTTCAGCTCCAGAAGGTTTTGCGCCCTTCCTGACCAGGCGCTTTTTTGCAATACGGCACTGCGTTACTTTCACTGACAATTGTGCGGTCGTGCGACGTTGTACCCAAATACAATTGACGCTCTTTTTTCCCAACAAATAGAGCTTTCTTTTGGTGGTATTTGATTATTATTATACAGGATTTATATAGCACCAACAGTTTGCGCAGCGCTTGGCACTATAAAGAGAGACATTACAGCAACAGTACAATTTAAAACAAGAGGGTTATAGGGGCCCTGCTCCTGCAAGCTTACAATCTAAGGGGGGGGGGGCTGGTGAAAAAAGGTAGGGACTGTGAGGGATGAACTGTTGAGGGGAGTAGAAGATCCTGTTGTTAGCTGGAGGAAGGATAGGCCTCCCTGAAGAGATGAGTTTTCAGGGATTGCCTAAAAGTGGACAGAGTAGGAGATAGGCGGACAGATTGGGGTAGAGAGTTCCAGAGGATGGGAGAGGCTCTGGAGAAGTCATGGAAATGAGCATGGGAGGAGGAGACAAGGGAGATAGAAGCATAAGGTCTTGGGAGGAGCGAAGAGGATGGTTTAGGGGATATTTGGAGATAAGATTGGTAATGTAGCTTGGGGCAGAATTGTAAATGGCTTTGTATGTCATACTTAGGGTTTTGAATTTTATTCTTTGGAAAATGGGAAGCCAGTGGAGGGATTGGCAGAGAGGAGTGGTGGACACCGAACGGTTGGTAAGGTGGATGAGTCAGGCAGCAGCATTCATGATAGACTGAAGAGGGGATAGCTTGCGGAGAGGTAGGCCAATTAGGAGGGAGTTACAATAGTCAAGGCGAGCGATAACAAGGGAGTAAATAAATTGCTTAGTAGTGTCAGCGGTTAGGAAGGAACGTATTTTGGAGATGTTTCGGAGGTGAAGTCGGCACGATTTGGATAGTGATTGGATTTGGGGCTGAAAGGACAGGTCAGAGTCTAGGATTACACCTAGGACCTTGGCATGAGGGGAGGGACTGATAGTTGTATTATTGATCTTGATGGAGAAGTCGCCTCTATGGTTTTTATTTTTTGTGCTATAAACAAAAAAAGACTGACAATTTTGAAAAAAAGACAATATTTTTTACTTTTTTCTGCTATATAACATATCCAATAAAAAAAGTAAAACATCTCATTCCTTCATCAATTTAGGCCAACATGTATTATTCAACATATTTTTGGTAAAAAAAAATCCAATAAGCGTATATTGATATATTGATCTATGGGATAGATTTAGGGACTTTTTATTTTTTTGCTAGTAATCGTGGCGATCATCAATTTTTACTGGGGCTGCAACATTGCGGCGGACAATTCTTTCACTAAATTACACTTTTTGGGGACCAGTGACACCAGTGATCAGTGTTAAAAAAAATGCACTGTCACTGTATAAATGACACTGGCAGGGAAGGGGTTAACATCAGGGGCAATTAAAGGGTTAAATGTGCCCCTAGGGGGTGCTTTCTAACTGTGGGGGATGTGCTTTGACTAAAGTAAAACAGAGGTCCAGAAAAACAAGATCTCCGTCTTCCTCTCTGGCAGAACGGTGTTCTGCCTCTCTCCGAACGATCGACGGGTTGGTTTACACTGTATCCAATCACAGCAGCAGTGGAGTTCCGGCGGCGCACACCCCCCCCCGAGCCGAAGAAAAAAATCATGCACAGGTACGTGAATTTGCTCTTAAGGGCCTCCCTGATGCAGTATATGCACGCGGGGCGGTCCTTAAGCCGTTAAATAACTTTCTGGTCTAGGGGAATCCCTGCTAACATGACTATATCTACAACTCATAATACACTAATGTGATGGTCAGTGAGAATGCTTCTTCCACTTGTGGACACTGGGGAGAATGACCCTCTTACAGATAGCTATAATGATCAATGGTGTCAATGGGAACGTATCTGAGAGGCAGGAATTGATCATCGCTCAAGGAAGTCCAAGCAACTTCTGAAGTAACCTTAGAAGAGATTTCATATTGTAAATATACAGTATATATATTTTTCATAATGTCACTAAATCACATTTGCTTTGCTAAACATAATGTATCATAAAACAGCCCTCAAATTTTCCACTCACCTACTCCCTTTTTGCGCATGCAAAATGAGGGCTGGCGAGCTGGGCTGCCTGGGAGCGCGGGGGGGGGGGGGGGGGC
>BLSH010316628.1:809552-846520 GCA_018402905.1 Glandirana rugosa
CGTGTTCTGTCTGACCCAGCACTTGTGACAGACAGAACACGCCCTGGCATTGGACAGGCGTTCTGTTTGTCACAAGTGGCCGGGTCAGGAGGGCGGGACTGTGTGTTTCCACGAGCGGATGGCAATTCTAATGTAAACTGTTACAGTGGGCAATTCCCGCTCTGTGATCCCGGCCGGCTCTCCTCCTCCTCTACGCTCTCCTATGATGATCTCTCTTGCTCTGTACAGGTCACGCTGCAATGATGGACACAGGCGAGGCTGCATGGGTGAGGCTGCAATGATGGACACAGGTAAGGCTGCACTGGTGAGGTTGCAATGATGGACACAGACGAGACTGCATGGATGAGGCTGCAATGATGGACACAGGTGAGGCTGCAATTTTGGACAGAGGGGAGACTGCAATGATGGACACAGGTGAGGCTGCATTGGTGGGCACTGGTCACGCTGCAATGATGGGCACAGGTGAGGTTGCATAGGTGGGCACTGGTCATGCCGCGCTGATGGGCACAGGTGAGACTGCATTGATGGGCACAGATTAGGCTGCGTTGATGGGCACAGGTTAGATTGCATTGATGGGTACAGGTGAGGCTGCATTGATGGGAACAGGTGGGGCTGCACTGATGGGCACTGATAAAGTTGTTGTTAATATTTATTTGTGTAACTTAATTCTGCATAAAACATTTAAGTGACATTTCATGAGAATTTATGAGGGCGGGTACAAGGGCGGGGCATGGAAGAGGTTGGGTGGGGCAACTGGTGGCGAATAACCCTTAAGGCCTGCCTAGTAGCTCAGGACTTGAAATTTTGAGCCCTGTCATAAAAAATTGCAAATTAAAAAAAAAAAAGTACTTGTTTTCATTATATTAGTTGTTGCCCAGGAAAGTTGCAGATGCACTGCGCTGCACCCGTGGTGTGGATAAAACGCAGCGCATCAGAGTGAAAGCAGCCTTATAGGGGGCTCAGAACAGTAAGGGTCCACTTACATTTGTATTTTGGGGGGTGGTAAAAACACATGGTTAAGACGTGTTATCACCAAACCGCACCCCCTTTAGCTGCAGTGGCCAGGGGTGTACACACGTTGCAGCAGCAACAGAAGTTATTCAACCTATCATGGTTGGTGGGTGTAGCACCTGCCAAGCATAACCCATTAAAGTGAATAAGGCCACTCTGCAACCTTGTGCAGTAGAGCAAACAAGGGGTTAAAGCAGGCAGCGTTGTGTTGCTTTCTCACCAGCGGCTTTAACCCCTTGGACCCCACAGAAGCATGCAGTTGCGGGGCACTTGCAGAGTAGCCCCATTTACTTGAATGGGTCACCTCTGGCAAGTGGTAGCACCCACCAAAAGCGACAGGAGGCTTCATTTCTGCTGTGGCTGGTGTACACTTTTGTCTGCTGCCTCAGCAGCTAAAGGGGGTAGGGATTGGGTTCCTCTGAAAAGTGGCCTGAGTGTGTTCAACAGATGGTGAGGAGGCGATATCTTGCCTTCTCACCACCTGATTTAAACCCATGATTGCCATGCAATTGCACCACAATAATACAACAATTAGAAGTTTAAATCAGGTGTGAGGAGGTGACACTGTGCCCGATGATGTTCGATCGCCGCCGGCTACCTGCGATGGCCCCCCCCGCACTGAAAGAACGGAGGTCCGTGTAAGTAAACACGGACCTCCGTTCTGTGAGAGGGGGGAAGGGCTTCTACATGGAAGCTGTGATCACTTCCCTTCCCCTGCTAGGGCAGCCCACACACAGTTAGAACACTCCCAGGGAACACAGTTAACCCTTAGAGCGCCCCCTGCAGGTTAACCCCTTCACTGCCAATGGCATTTACACAGTAATCAGTGTATTTTTATAGCACTGATCGCTGTATAAATGCCAATGGTCCCAAAAAAGTGTCAAAATGGTCCGACATGTCCGCTGAAATATCGCAGTACCGCTAAAAATCGCAGATCGCCGCCATTAATAGTAAAAAATAAAAAAAAAATAAAAACCCCAGAAATGAATTCTCATCATCCGTAAACGCGGCAACTTTTGTGCAAACCAATCAATAAACGCCGATTGCAATTTTTTTTACCAAAAATATGAGGAAGAATATAAATTGGCCAAAACCGATGAAAAAAAAGTTTTTTTATATTTTTTTTTTGGATCTGTATTTTCTCAAAAAGTAATAAATTTGGGTCTTTTTGTAAAATTGTCGCTCTTCTTTTGTTTATAGCTGTGATCAGAAATGACGCAGAGGTGATCAAATACCACCAAAAGAAAGCTCTATTTGTGGGAAAAAAAGGACGCAAATTTAGTTTGGGTACAACGTCGCACGACCGTGCAATTCTCAGTTAAAGCGACGCAGTGCCGAATCGCAAAAAGTGCTCTGGTCCTAAAGTGTGAAATCCTTCCGGGGCTGAAGTGGTTAAGCTAAGCCTGTGAATTATCCAATCGTGTTGTGAATGCACCCGCACATAATTTGGTATTCAAAGTGTACAGGAAACTTCTTTTTACATGACTGGATAAACAAAGGGAATATTCTCTTTTTTTCCCTTCAGGCAATGAGCAAATATGGCTGATCCCATCTACATATACAACTTCACATTAAAACAAGGCTTTCAAAAGCTTCACACACATTGATCAGATGAATTACATTAAGCAGATGTGTTACATATCTAAAATAAAAACCTCTCCCCTTCTTATTCATTTACAATATTGTAGCCCTACATGTTCTGCTTGGAAAATCATAAATCTACTCCACAAAAAAGTTTTACTATCCAAAGTTAAAACAACGAGGGCAGAAGATTTAATAGATGAAAAAATGACTGAAGTTCCACTTTAACTACCACAAAATGTTTTGGGTTAAACTAGAGAACATCCAAGGTTTATGTTACTATTTGTGCCCCTGTTAAGATTTCTTCTCAATTCCTGATATACAGGATGTTACTAGCACATGGAGGGACCTTTCCACATTTCTGTCCTGGCAACCTAACACAGATTCTAACCCTGTCCCATGCTTTGCAAATAATAATAAAAAAAAGTATTTGGCTGGAAATATACTTTTTCTGCCAGTAAATACCTTATACAGCCCACTTCCTGTTTCTTGTCTGGAAAAAAGCCTAGGTGTATGACATTATGCACAACTCTCTCTCTGTGTGAGGCATACGAGGGCCAATGAGAACTGCAGAGCTGGAGGTGTGCCTCTGTGTAAATCCAGGAAGTGAACAGGCAGCAGCTTCAGCTGCCCACAGTCAAAATGATTGCAGCCAGACTCAGTGGAGGGAGATTTCTGCAGCATATTTGGCAAGTACAGAATCACAGTATATATAAAATATGCAAAGTGGTTGGAGGGAAGCGTCAGAATGGCAAAGATGTTTTTATTACATATATTTTATGTGAGCAGACTGCAGTTCCTCCTTAAGTTTTAAGTCCCCTAACCACCATTTGTTATCTTTACTCTTGAAGTGACTTAAAAGAGAAGTATGGGTTTGTCTTTTTTTTTTTTCTAGATTTATACTTACCTAGGTGGATGCAGCTAATCGCTCGGTTCTGACGGCTCTCTGCTCTGCCCCCTCCTTGCTCACTGGAGCATTGGGCTGTGGAGGGGGCGGAGCGGCCGGCTCAGTCTCTCAGCGGCTCGCTGAGATGCTGAGCCGGGTGTTGGTCCAGGCACCTGGCAGATCCCAACTTCCATTGTTGTGCTGATGCAGCACCAGGACCGACTTCTGTGACGTCAGCAGAAGGTGGATGTCAGCCCGCTCTCTGCTGAAAACGGGTCACAGGAGTGCAAAATGGACTGCACTCCTGTGATCCTATAGAAGTACAGCCAAACAAGCTTTGTCTATACTTCTCCTTTAAGTACTTTTATTCACCAAAATAAAGAACTATATTGAATACTTTGTAAAACATGTCAAGCAGTATTTTGTAGTACTGCTTTTTGGATACACATTATAGATTTCTGAAGGTTTCGTTCCCCTTAAACACCTGCCTGAAAGGCCTGGAGGACCCACTCATAGCCCTGTAGGGACTGCAATTATGGTTAAATTCAATCTAGCGCAACATGGGATCCAACTTGTGAGAGCACAAGTCGCGTGACCTGTCAAATACAATATTTCCCTATGAGAGCCATCTTAAAGCAGAATTCTGGCCGAAATATGACTTTTAAGATAAATACACCCCTAGAATACTCATGCCTCGTGCAAAAAGTATGCTGTAAATTATGCCCAGTTTTCTATTTGTGCAGCATTGTTTTCTTACTTTGTGAAGTTCCTGCATAGGGCGGCCATCTCCAGTGTGGGCCTTCTTCCTGGATTCCATGCATGCTGGCTACCCAGCATGCACCTGCCAATCTCACGCATGTGCAATCTTAGTCAGCTTGTCATTTCACAGCCGTGCCAAGCTGACCAAGATTTTCCATAGACGCCAATGCAAAACGGGCACAGTGCCATGCCAAGCTGACCAAGATCTCCCAGGAGCCAATGCAAAATCGGAAATGACGTACGGCGCAGCGGCTCCTAAAGGAGGAAGTGAAATTAGATATAGGCACAAATCAGGTAAGTGAACAGAAAAAAACAAAAACAAATTGCCAATTAATTTTAAGGATGCACATTAGTGCTGCATGGTGAGTGAAAAAAAGGATTTTATTATAACTTACTGTAAAATCCTTTTCTCTGAGTTCACTGACAGACGCAGCCCTTCATTAGACAAGTGGGGTTATGCTCATATCACTAGGAGTAGACTAGGCAAAATAAAACAAAAGCATAGGTTGGCCCCTCCCAGGGGGCCATCCTCACCTTAGCATATAACCCCCTGCTAGAGAATAGCATATCAGTTCGTAACAAGCCAAACTCAACAGAGGGGTGGGTGCTGCGTCTGTCAGTGAACTCAGAGAAAAGGATTTTACGGTAAGTTATAATAAAATCCCTTTTACTCATACGTTCACTGACAGACGCAGCCCTTCTTTAGACAAGTGGGGATGTCCCAAAGCTGTGTCAATCAAGAGGGGTGGGCAACTATAACAACTGTTCCCAACAAAAAAAGCCCTCTCAGGCGGCGCCAGTCGCGCCTACACTGCCGCTTGCAAAACTTTGCGGCCAAAAGCAGCATCCGCCGATGCTGAAACATCAACTTTGTAAAACTTAGTAAACGTGTGCACTGATGCCCAAGTAGCCGCTTTGCACACCTGAGACACCGAGGCCTGGTGTCTAAAAGTCCAGGAAGTACTAACTGCCCTGGTGGAATGAGCCGTGACTAGAAACGGGGGAACCTTGCCCCGAATCTCATATGCATGAGTCACGGTCTTCCTAATCCAACGAGAAATGGTAGCGGACGAGGCCGCCATGCCTTTGCGCGAACCTTCCGTCAGCACAAATAAAGAATCAGACTTCCGAAAGGAAGCTGTAGAAATCAAATACACCCGCAAGGCCCTCACCACATCCAAAGAATGCATTTCAAATTCGGGTGCGGGCACAATGAGGGAAGAACAATATCCTCATTCAAATGAAAAGAAGAAACCACCTTCGGAAGGAAAGAAGGGGAAGGTCGCAAAACTACCTTGTCCTTATGAAGGACCAAGGTGACTTGCAGGATAACGCTGCCAACTTAAGACACCCGCCTGGCTGACGTAACAGCCACCAAGAAAGCCACTTTCTGCGACAGCAACTGCAAGGGAATGTCCCTAATATTCTCATATGGTGGCTTCTGAAGCACAGAAAGCACCAGATTCAAATCCCACGGCGCCAGAGGCAACCGTATCCGAGGAGCCACATGACGTACACCCTGTACAAAAGTATGGATCAACGAATGTGATGCCAAGGGTCGTTGAAAAAGAACAGTCAGAGCCGAAATCTGACCCTTAAGCGTACTTAACGCCAGGTTCTTGTCCAGTCCCTGCTGCAAAAAAGTCAGCACCTTGGACACTGCATAAGAGCGGGGATTCCAACCACCCGCCTCACACCAGGCAATATAGGCCTTCCAGGCCCTATGATAAATCTTACGTGAAGTACACTTGCGCGCTTCAATCATAGTAGGGATCACGGAGTCAGAGACACCCCTATCCCTCAACACCTGGGACTCAACAGCCAAGCCATCAAAGCCAGCGAGGGTAAAGCAGGGTGCAAGATGGGTCCGTGAGACAGTAGGTCTTCGCAAAGTGGAAGACGCCACGGGACATCTGCCACCATCCGTACCACATCGGCGTACCAAGGACGCCGAGGCCAATCCGGAGCTACCAGGATTGTCGGGATTCCCTCTGCTTCTATCCTGCGCAGAACCTGCGGCATAAGCTTCAGAGGAGGAAAGACGTACAGTAGCCAGTACCGACCCCAGGGTGCTACCAGTGCGTCCGTGGCGACCGCCAACGGATCTCTTGATCTACACACAAAAGGTCCGTACCTTGTGACTGAATCTGGAGGCCATGAGGTCCACCTCTGGCGTTCCCCACTTGAGGCAAATCTGGCGGAACACTTATGGATGTAGGGACCATTCCCCCTGATCCAGAGTCCGGCGGCTGAGAAAGTCCGCCTGCCAGTTTTCCACGCCTGGAATGTAGATTGCAGAGAGAGCTGGCACATGAAGTTCTGCCCACCAAAGGATCAGAGCCACCTCTGCGGCTGCTGCCGAGCTTGTTCTGCCCTGATGGCTCACATATGCCACAGCCGTGGCATTGTCCAACTGAACCCGGACAGGGAGGCCTCGCAGCCTTGTCGACCAACGGGATAGACAACGTCTGATCGCTCTCAGCTCCAGTACATTTATTGGAAGACAAGCTTCCTGAGCTGACCAACGGCCCTGGGCAGAAAACTGACCCAGGACCCCTCCCCAGCCTGATAGGCTGGCATCCGTTGTTACTATCGACCAATTGAGGGGGAGGAAACATTTTCCTAATTTTAGGGCTGGAGCCCGAATCCACCAAACCAAGGATCCCCGGGACTGATGATCCAACCTGATCAGTCTGTCTAGGGATAGGGAAGATTTGTCCCATTGCGACAAAATCGCCTTCTGCAGGAGCCGAGTGTGACTCTGGGCGTAAGGTATCGCTTCGAAAGCCGACACCATGAGTCCCAACACTCGCATACAGAACTGTAAGGAGGACCACTGGCATGATAACAGGGTTCGCACTGCTGCCTGAAGTGTTAGGAGCTTGTTTGGCGGTAAAAACACCCTTGCCTGCACCGTGTCCAGAATCAGACCCAGGTATTTCACACGGCAGGATGGAGTCAACGACGACTTATGCAGGTTGATCACGTTAAAAGATTTTGGTTGGCTGGACACCGTGATTATCACGTTCTCCTCCAGAGCTGCGGCCGACTCTGCTCTCAGGAGTAAATCGTCGAGGTATGCTACCACTGCGATACCTCTCTGCCTCAACAGCGCCAGCATTGGGGCCACCACCTTGGTGAACACTCGGGGAGCCAAAGCCAGACCGAAGGGTAGAGCCACAAACTGGTAATGCAGATCCCCCACTGCGAAACGAAGGAAACGCTGATGCCTGTGACAAACTGGAACGTGGAGATACGCGTCCTTGATATCCAGGGACGCCATGAATTCCCCTTGGTGCAGGGCGGCCACGACCGAGCGGATGGACTGAATCCTGAATCTTTTTGTCTTTACAAAGCAGTTTAGTGCCTTCAGGTCCAGAACTGGCCTGACACCGCCCTTTTTGGGCACCACAAAGAGGTTTGAATAAAACCCGTGAAATCTTTCCACCGTGGGTACCGATAAAATCACCCCCTGTTCGGCAAGCGCCCGAACGGCGCCTAGAAGCGCCTCCCGACGCCCCTGAGGAAGTCTCAAGTTCGAAGGGAAGAACCTTTCCGGGGGTAGAGAGATGAATTCTATCCTGTACCTGGAGGACACCACCTCCAGCACCCACCGATCGGTGATGCGGGCATTCCATCTGTCTGCGAACCCCAGTAACCAGCCCCCCACCCGAGAGTCGGGCGGGGGCAACCCATCATGCGGAGGTTGACTTATCCTTCGCTTTTTCAGACTTACGTTGCCAGGGCCTTTTACTGGGCCCAGCGGAAGCCTTGCCAGACTTGAAGCCCTTACCCACTGAGCCGGGCGCACTAAAAAACTTCTTCTGGCCTGAAGAAACAGGGCCCTGCCTACGGCGAAAATCCCACCGTTATGGCTCTGGAAGGAAAGTACTCTTCCCTCCCGTGAAATCCTTAATGATTTCATCCAATTGTGGGCCAAACAGACGCCCTCCCTGAAAGGGAAGATCCATAAGAGCTTTCTTCTACGCCTGGTCACCTGACCAAGAGCGGAGCCACAGCACCCGCCTGAGAACAATTGCAAAAACAGACATTTTTGACAGTATGGGAAGCAGGTCCAATGCAGTATCGCATAGGTAGCGGAGACCCTCTTCCAAATGTTGTGTCCGTTGCACCTCAGCCTGCGCACACTCATAAGTCAAACCGGAGCTGGCTGCATGGCTGACCCAGTCAACAAGAACAGTGCCTTAGACACTGCCTCCATGCGGCGATCGGCCACCTCTTTAAAAGACGGAGACCCCTCCAAGGGAATGGTCGTTGCCTTATTCAGACGGGCCACCGGTGGGTCCACTGCTGGGGAAGCCCATCTCTTAGTAAAACTATCCTCAAAGGGGTAGCGAACAGCAAAGCTTTTGGGTAAAGCAAAGGAATTTTGCAGCAGCAGCCATTCCTTGAACACCGCCTGTTCAAAAACCAGATCATAAGGGTAGGCCCTGGGGGACCCAGGGGGCTTAAGCGACCCACAAATATATGCGGACTCATGCGACTCCCCTGCTTGGTCAAGCCGCATGGACTCGCGAATATCAGTGATCAGGGCAGCCACTATCGCTTTGTCGTGCGAAGATGAAGCCCCCTGATCATCTTCACCGTCTGAGGGTATCAGTTCACCCTCTGATAGCTCCACGGGGGTTCCTGTGACCACCGAGGCGCTCTCTGGTTCAGAATCCTCCCCCGAAGAATGACCGGGGGGCGGGAGTTTTTTGGGGCCCCCCGCCCGGGGAAAGAATTCACCAAATACTGCCCTCAGCTGTTCCAAGGACACCAGGGACCCCGGCGTGGATTGTTGCTCCGCAGGTAACCCTACCATAGCACTGCCGGCCTCTGACATCCCAGACTTCCGGCACCCCCACTGTGTGACCACCACCTCTACCCCACCAATCAGCCAGGGAGACCCGGAAGGATTGCACCCACCGCTACCAGCACCCAGGGAGAGCCAGCTATACTTGCTGTTTTTTGATGCCTCACCGGAAGGAGCAATGAAAAAACACTCCACTTCAAGAACCTGCACCGCCGCATCTGTCAGCCACGCTGTCCAAGCGAAAACGGAAGTGCCTCTGCCGTTTTTATCACTTCCCCGTAATACCGAGAAAAGAAACTGGGGGCCACCAGAGGACAGGCTGAAAACCGCATGGGCTACAGAAAAATGGCCGCTGCCATCAAAACATGCTGAGCTACGGCAAAATGGCGGTGAACGAACGGTGGTCCACCACGAAATGGCGGTGAATACAGTGCTCGAAACGGTCAGTGCGGGGTGTGGTACCGCGGGGGGGGGGGGGGAGGGAGAGAACGGGAGATTACAACCCCAGATGCGTCCCCCTAATAAGCCCCCACCGGCCGGCTACCTCAGGGGCTGCCCAGGTGCCCCTCTCCGCGCCCCTAGGACGGAAGAGGGGTCCACTTACCGTTCCGACGGGCGCAGCGGGTAGCCACCCGGAGCAGACTTTCCTCCCCACGGAGAGGGATGCTGCTGACCAGGAACAAACCAGCCACTGGCAGCCCGCACGGAACGGGCCCTATGCGGCGTGTCCCCGCCAAGGCTAAGGGTAGCTCGCACAGACGTTGGCCGGACTGGAGAAAGTTTTTGGATTCTAGATAGCCTCTATACCACCAGCCGGCTTCTTGATAGCAGTCTTCATCAGAAAAAGCCTCAGAAAGACGCAGATCCCATAGGGAACCAGGTCTGACTCCTTGCGCTAGGCAATAAAAACTGATATGCTATTGTCTAGCAGGGGGTTATATGCTAAGGTGAGGACAACCTATGCTTTCGTTTTATTTTGCCTAGTCTACTCCTAGTGATATGAGCATAACCCCACTTGTCTAATGAAGGGCTGCATCTGTCAGTGAACGTAAGAGTAAATGTGGGTGGAACTCTGCTTTAACTGATCCGACACAGTTTGCTCTGACTTTAAAAAAGGTTCCTGCACTACTTTGTTCCAACTTCAACGCTATAGAGTGTAAAAATGTACATCAAGTTGGATCGGAAGTCGCACGACTTTCATGTTGGAGCAGTGTGAACCTGGGCTAAGACACTACTGAGGGATAGAGGATAAGTGGAAGGCCACTTCTGCTTAATATTTTCTTTACCTTCCATCTCCCCTCCTTTCTTTACCCCCCAAGAAAAATGTCTGTTTTTTAAAGCTAGCTATAGAGGACTCTTTTTTTTCGTTCAACCAGCAGGTTGAATCATGAAAACTGACCCTATTCTTCCCTCCAGTGGCAGCTGGTGCTCAATTTTTTTGGGGGGGTGCAAACATACTGAAAAAACATCAATTGCAGCCACTGTGCTCATCAAGTGTAGCCTCACTGTGTCCACCATCAATTGCAACCACTGTGCACATCAAGTGCAGCCACTGTGCCCATCAATTTTAGCGACACTGTGCCCATCAATTGCAGCCTCACTGTGTTCATCAATTGCGGCCACTGTGTCCATCAATTGTAGCCTCACTGTGCACAACTGCAGCCTCACTGTGTCCAATTGAAGCCACTGTGCCCATAAAATGCAGCCTCACTGTGTGCATAATATGCGGCTTGTACAGTATGGAAAGACGTGTGTGTGTATATAGAGAAGGTGGATGGTATTAGTATGTACAGGAAGGAAGGTGGGTGTATACAGCTATATATACACCCACATTCCTTCCTGTACATACAGACCTTCCTCCATCATCACTGACTGCAGATATATATAATCTGTCCTGTTAATGTGTATATATAGCTGTATACAGGACTGACAGATGATGTATATCTGCAGGAGGAAGGTCTCTATATACAGGAAGGAAGGTGGGTACATATAGCTATATATACACCCACCTTCCTTCCTGTATATAGAGACCTTCCTTCATCATCACTGACTGCAGATATAAATCATCTGTCTTGTATACAGCTATATACACACACTAACAAGCAGATGATGTAGTAAGGTGGACTGAACGGTCTCTCTTTCTCTGAGTCTGCTCTGCGCTCTCCTCTGGGCCAGCCAATCTGTACAGTGCACATATACCCCGCTCCTCCAGCCGCTTGAATAAGCCCGGGCCCAGTTTCTGCACTGCCACAGAGACTCATGTGGAGAGAAGCAGCGGGGAAGTGTGTACTGTACAACCGCTGCCTGTGCCGAGTGGAATGGCAGCTGTCAGTGGGAAATATCAGGCAATACCCGACATTGGTGAGGCCCGCAGGTGGCACTGAGACGGAAACGGTGCTGCATAGCATACCCGTCCGGCCCGCCGTGTTCTCCGAGTAGCGGGAAACCGGAAGTGATGGTTCCGCGAAAAGCACCGCCTACCGTCCTTTGGACCCACCAATCACATGCAAGAAGCAGGTGGAATGAAATAATCAATGTAGAGTGGGGGAGTGTTCTGGGCGCATAGCTTGCACCCTGTGGACACTCCAAAGACAGCCCAATGAAGCTTTTCAGCTGCAATCACCTGATTGTAACAATCGAGCTTCTAATAGACAGCTCAGTGTCTGGGATCCGGACACACTTAAAGGACCACTGTTTTTTCTTCATATCCTGCTTTGGGGGGGGGCACACCCATGTACCCCCTATTGATTTGCCGCTGCTACTCCCATCCACACATTCAAGGTGGATGGAGGAATTCTACCGCTGTGTCACTGTATTCTGGCAGTGGGGAGGCTTCCCCATTGTCAGAATGGACTGATCAGCACTGCATGCATTAAGTGGACATTTTTTAGCAGGAGCAGGGCGGTTGTATAGACGACAATCAGTACATCAAGTCTATACAACCACATTGCCCATACATGGATCAAAATTCAGCTGGTCCCTGAATTCCGATTTATCTATGGGCAGCCTTAATCTTTTATCGCTCTTTAGACGATCTAACATTATGCAAGTGAAAACACTGGCCTGTCACCTACTCCTAAAAAAGATTTATTTTGCTTTAGGTCCTCTGAAGTTGACGCACTGTACAATGGCCTAATTTGAATGCTTTAGTTTGTACGCCTACACTGTCCTTCAGTAGGTGACTATATATCTAATGTGCTCTTGTCCTATTGCTTTTTATAGTGTATGTCAATTACCATGTCAAGCATTGTTTATTCTCATCTCTCATGAATAATACAATTCTTGTGAAAGAAATAGAGAACTCTAGACAAAATGCTTTTATTTTATAAGTTTAAAATAGAGAGGGAAAGAGAATCTTTGTCAGGTCTTTATTGCTTTTGGCATCCCGCTCCCTGTTGTGATAAATGGATCTTCCCTTTTCCCACTCTATACAAGACAAAAATGTTTATGATTTTTCCACTCAAAGTTGCTTCATCAGCATGAGTTTACAACACCAACTCCAAAGACGTTTGGGATGCTGTGTAAAATTGACATAAAAACAGAATGCAACGATTTGCAAATTTCATAAACCCATATTTTATTAACAATCGAAAATAGAAAAGTTATCAAATGTTTACACTGAGAAAATGTACCATTTTAAGAAAAAAATAAGGTCATTTTGAAATTGACAACACATCTCAAAAAAGTTGGGACAGGGCCATGTTTACCACAGTGTAATTTCCCCTCTTCTTTTAACAACACTCTGTAAACGTCTGGGAACCAAAGAGACCCATTGCTGGAGTTTTGAGAGAGGAATGTTGTCACATTCTTGCCCGATATTGGATTCTAACTGCTCAACGCTTCTTTGTTGTATTTTTGTTTAAAGATGCACCAAATTCTTTTAATTAGTGAAAGGTCTGGACTGTAACCACTTCATGACCAGGCCATGAAGCCTGGAGCCCCCCTTCATGACCAGGCCATTTTTTGCTGTTCGGCACAGCGGTACTTTAACTGGTAATTGCACTTTGGTGCAACTCTGTACCCAAATGAAATCTATATAATTTTTTATACAAATAGAGCTTTCTTTTGGTGGTATTTAACTACTGTTTTTTTTTGCTTCAAAAGAAAAAAGATTGAAAATGTTGAAAAAAAAACCAATTTGTACTTTCTGCTGTAAAACATATCCAATAAATTGGTTTGCGTGAAAGTTATAGTGTCTACAAAAGGATGGTATATATATTGGAATTTTTCGTTTTTACTACTAAATGGCAATGATCATCAACGTATAGTGGGACTGTGATAGTGCAGAGGGCAATCTAACACCGACACTGGGGAGGGGAGGGGGGGCTGGCTAACTACCACTGACATTAATACAGTGATTAGTGATGATAATATACACTGTCACTCACTGTACTAATGACACTGGCTGGGAGGGGGTTAACATTAGGGGGCAAAGGGTTAACTGTGTGTGTGCCTAACAATGTTCACTGTGTACTGTTTTCACTAAGCGATGTGCCGGTTTTTACTCCATATTTTGCAGGGAACAAAAAAAAAAAAAACCCAGCACATTGCTTTTGTCAGAAGAGAGCCCTGTGTTGTTTACTAACTCAGGGCTCTCTTCTGCCATTCACTTATCCGATCAGTGGGTGCCTGCCATAAATCATTCGGCGCTCTGCCACTGTACATCTGCGGTAGGCGCCCCCAAGTGGTTAAGCACCCGAACTCTTTTACTACAAAGCCATGCTGTTGTCATAGATGCTATGATGTTTAGTATTGTCCTTCTGAAATTTCCAAGGCTTTCCCTGAAAAAGACGTAGTCTAGATGGGAGCATATCATTTGACCACAGAACATTTTTCTAATTTGCAACAGACCATTTTAAATGAGTTTTGGCCCACAGACGACAGCGGTGTTTCTAGCTCATGTTCCGATATGGCTTCTTTGCATGATAGAGCTTTAACTTGGACTTTTGGGTGGTACAACGAACTGTGTTCACAGACAGTGATTTTTGGAAGTATTCTTGAGCCCATGCAGTGATGTCCATCACAGAATCATGCCAGTTTTTAATGCAGGGATGTCTGAGGTCCTGAAGGCATCCACTACTCCATTTCAGTCGTGTCCCTTAGGCTCAGAGATTTCTCCAGATTCTCAGAATCTTTTGATACTATGAACTGTAGATGGGGATTTATTTAAAGTCTGTACATTACAATGGACGCTACATATAAGCCAGCTGTACGATAAAAACAATAAAAGACACTGGACCTGCCAGTAAACCACAAAATCATTTAGAAGTTTGAAAATTTTACTTTTAGAATCCAGATAAATAAGAATTTACATTACCAGTAAGCCAAGTGTAAACAGTTTTAGGTGTCCATTTCTAAAATCAATATCACTTGCATGAGTATAAAAAACACATGATCAAGCAAAATATGTTTAATTAGTAAACGAGTCATAAATAAATCCACAAAAATAGTATAACAAAGAAAAAAGGGATAATTATTAAACATCTGTAATAAGCAGGCCTCATTCATTCGTATAATAGCTCTACATTCGTAACAGCATCACACTTTAGTAAATCAGTTCTCTTAGTTACATTTTTACACTTACTTTACAAATGCATTTCTATGTACAATAAATTTCATATCTATAGATACACACACTAGGTCTAACCTTCCAGATCAAGAATGCCAAATGTCAAAATAGTCTGATAAAATTATTTAAGTATAAACAAGATGTAACACTTTTTTTTGGCATCTATTCATGTCCGGAAGATAGAGATTTAAGAAAAGAAAACTTGCCAACATCAGTAAACAAAAATGAAGAAAACATCCATCACATAAAATAAGCACGGCACAAGAAAATGAACACACATAAACCTGACTAAAATAGAGTCTGGAGGGTCTCTTCTGTTGATAGGATTGGATACTGAACAGAAAGTACTTCAGTGTCCTTCATATCTTGTTCCTCTTCCATGCCAAAGAGCAGAGAAAAGCTCTGGAACTGGAACAACCTCTTTAGATAAAGGCTTCATGTGCACCAGTCTTACTTGCATATTTGCTGTTGAACGTGAAGTAAAAACTCATAATAGGAGAAAGCTGCCTCTGATCTGTCTTCAATTAGATGCTGGAAAAATTCAGTCTTTCCAACACTGTCATCCCTAGAAGGACAAAAAAATATATGACAGGTAAGAAAAAAACATCTCACAGGCTGCTGAACAAAGCCAAAGCCACAGCCACAGGTAACCCCCTTCCCATTGGAATAATCATCCTCTTTTCCTGTTCTGGTGACAATTCAAAATGTTGGCTTTTCCCTAACTTTCAGTCTCCATGACAATGTTCACTAGGACTATCAGAGAGACTAAATCTCCCCGAAAGGGGGCGCAGACAGCATAAGAGCTGTCAAGGGTTCTAAACTTTCCCTACGCCATCTAAAACGAAAGGCGTTTGAATTTAGTTACATATTAAATCGGTAATTAACCCAAAAAACAAAATGCCAAACATTGTAGATTACCAATCCTTAATATGGTGGTGGTGGTAGACGTTAGCTACTCTCTCAAGTCATTCAGAGCAAGTCCGGGCTAAGGAGGGATCCTGACTTTAAAGTGGTTATAAAGGTAGAAGGTTTTCTTAACTTACTGCATTCTATGCAGTAAGGTAAGAAGCCTTTTGCATGCAGCTCCCCCCACTCCCACCTTCCCAAATACATACCTGAGCCAGATCTTGATCCAGTGATGGTACAAGAGATCCTCCTCACTGGCTCAGATACAGCTGCGAGAGCTATTGGCTCCCGCTGCTGTCAGAGCCAGTGATGAGAGAGCAGGGGGCGGAGCTGAGCCCCGATGCGTGCCCCCATAACAAGCTTGATTGCTGGGGAGGTTGCTTACTGGGGAAAAGGGGGAGCAGCCATGAGCACATGTGGGGAACCGGGAAAAGGAGGATCGGAGTTTCTCTGTGGAAAACCACTGCACAGGGCAGGTAAGTATAAAACAGGTTTGTCATTATAATAATAATGAACCTTCAAAATCACTTTAATAATGGGATCTGCCCAGATTTCTGGACTGGCACCTGGCTCAGCCTCTCAGCGCACCCCTGAGAGCCCGAGCCAGTCGCTCTCAACCCCCTTCACAGCCTGGTGCTCCATTGAGCACTGGAGGGGCAGAGCAGAAAACAGACAATTGACAGTTACTGCTCTGTGCTGAAAGCAGAACTGAAAAATAATCAGCCTTTGTTCGCTCAGTTCTCGGAATTCGAGGCGGCAGGGGACCGATGCTGCATCTACCTAGGTGAGTATGTTTGTTTTTTTTTTAAATACCACACTTCTCTTTTTATTTTACTTTATTAGGAGGGCATTCTAGTAAACCGAATAGAAAAACAGCAAGGCCAAAGATTTACAACAATTATTTTGTGTATTGTAGTAGGACCAATGAGATATGAATTTCTATGTTCGCTTGCTGAGAATTGTAGATCATCTATAGCTAGAAGGCTGCAGTCTTAACATATATAGCTTATGGTCTTTTTTAGGACATGCAACTGCTTCCCTAAAGTAAACATGTCACATATTTTTATTTTTTTTATTTTTTAGGTGAGGCTAGCTTAGATGCAAATAGTACTTATTATCAACTTTGTCTTTATTAATCAAAATATAAAACCAACAGAACTTTAAGGCATATATAAAAGAGTTCTAGATTTATTGGTACCCAAAGTAACTGCATTAAGAAACCTGGAACCACAATTTATACCAACGTATTATAAGTGTTTTTATGTATGTATTACAAGTGTTTTGATATAATAAAGGCAATTTTCTTTTTTCATGCACATTGATTTGATCAAAGCTGCTGAAAAAACAGTTTGGTCACCTTAGTTTAATTTACTGAAAAAGTATAAAACACATTGGGCACATTTGCAAATATCACCTTTCACCTCTTCACTTCCTTTTGCTTCAGGCATACACGCTCCTAGTTCAGAATCTGTCTCTTACATGGTATACTATTATTTTATACTAAAACGCATGTGCTACTTCTTTTGACACATTAAGGCTGTATTCATACTTTTGCGTTTTTGCTTGAGGCCTTTTTTTATTGAAACAGACGCAAGCACATCATGTGTTAGGATGCTCATGACACAAAGCATCATGACGCATGCTGATATGATTTATGACATTTGTGTGGACATTCAATACAAAATGCAATTAAAAGTGCCCACATTTGATGTGTTTATATTGAAAAATGCATTGGGGGTGAAAAAAATACATAGGCATCTAACAGCCTTATTGTCATGTATGCCAATAAATGTAGTATTTACTAAATTTACTAATGTGAAAAATATTACATAATAATAATGACCTGCAGAAAAAAAAGGTATATACTATTATCAGTACATGCATTAACACTATACAGTTATCAGAGTGTACCATTTTTCCCAACAGATGTCCTTAAAACTCAAAAGCAAACATTTTAGGGTAGATTTAGACATCTCACAAAAGTGAGTACACCCCTCACATTTTTGTAAATATTTTATTATATCTTTCATGTGATAACACTGAAGAAATGACACTTTGCTGTTGAGTTATTTTGAGGGGACAGCAAATTTACACTGTTATACAAGCTGTACACTCACTACTTTACATTGTAGCAAAGTGTCATTTCTTCAGTGTTGTCACATGAAAAGATATAATAAAATATTAACAAAAATGTGGGGGGTGGACTCACTTTAGTGAGATACTGTAAATCACCCTTTCCTCTGAAGCCTGACCTGCATTTGGACTACGCTTCAAAGGCTGACAGGCGGTGAGAAAGTGATGTTAAGCCTCCTGTTTTAACCTCACACCTTCCAGCTCTGCCGCTCTCATTGGTCCTCTTATGACTCATCCCCCCTACCTTCCTGGTAAACTGTCACAAGAGTGAGAGAGAGCTGTGTATGATGTCATAAGCCTAGGCTAATAACCAGACAAGAAACAGGAAGTGGGCTGTATAAGGTATTTACTGGCAGAAAAAAAAATTCTATCCAAAGTTAAAACAAGGGCAGAAGATTTAATAGATGGAAAGTTGGAAAAAATGACTGAAGAGCCACTTTAAAGAGACCATGTAACCAGAAAAGAAAAAAATACAAGTAAAAATGCAGAATAATCAAGTATTTTAAATGCTTATTTGCAGTGTTTCTTTTTCCTTTCCACAAATTATTTTTATCTACTAGCTATGTGCCTTACTTACTAAAAAATAGGACTACCCCCACCACCTTGTACAGCATGGGCCTCTCTGTCTAAATACTCTATGCTAGTCCAGCTCTTCCACCTCTCTGCATAACGTTTTATATAGCTGCCTGGGGAGGAGTAAAGGGGAATACTACTGAATGTCACTTAACCAGTTCCCGACCGGCTCACGTACATTTACTGCTGCACTGTGGCAGTGTAGCGCGAATCGCCATTTATAAATGGTGATTCGCGTAGGCTCCCTTAGCGTGGTCACGGGCCAGGCGGACTCGATGTGCGCCAGCGACCCGCGATCGCCTGATACAGAAGAAAAGCGGGGAACCGCCAATGTAAATATGGTGGTTCCCCACTCTGTCAGCCGACATGACAGATCTAATGATCCCTGTGATCGGGAATCTGTTAGATTTGTCATGCCCCTGCCAGCCCAGCCCCCACACAGTTAAAACCCACCTAGGGAACACAGTTAACCCCTTGATTGCCCCTGCAGGTTAACCCCTTCCCTGCCAGCGACATTTATACAGTAATCAGTGGCTATTTTTAGCTCTGATCAGTGTATATATTTCAATGGTCCCAAAAAAGTGTAAAAAATGTCCAATCTGTCTGCCGTAATATTGCAGTCCCGATAAAAATAGCAGATTGCTGCCATTATTCGTAAAAAAAAAAAAAAAAAAAAACTTTTGCGCAAACCAATCATACGCCTATTGCAATTTTTTTTTTTTACCACAAATACATAGAAGAATATATATATATCAGCCTAAACTGATGAATACATTTTTTTTAGATTTATTTTTTGGACATTTATTATAGCAAAAAGTAAAAAATATTGTTTTTTTTTTCTCAAAATTGTCGCTCTTTTTGTTTATAGCGCAAAAAATAAAAACACATCAAATACCACCAAAAGAAAGCTCTATTTGTGGGGAAAAAAAGATCATTAATTTTGTTTGGGTACAACGTTGCACGACCGTGCAATTGTCTGTTAAAACGACACTGTGCCGAATCGCAGCAAGTGCTCTGGTCAGGAAGGGGGTAAATCCTTCCGGGGCTGAAGTGGTTAAGGGACAACGGAGTCTGATGACATCACATCCAAAATGTTGGCACCCAGTAGCAGTTTTAGGCTTTGGATGTTTAGACAAGGGTGGGGGGCTTTTAATGGTAAATACCATGCATAAAATATGTCAAATGCACGTTATGGGAAGATTTTTGCTCAACAGTCTGGTGACAGGGTCTCCTAATGTTCAGGTACTAGACTATTTCCAGGGAGGCCCTGAGCTATCTGATGTGTATTGCATATGCTGAGCAACACAATTCTTATCACAAAGGGTCATTTGTATGTAATGAACATCATCTATACATATATTAACAAAAAGAATATATGGAATAAAAAAAGAATCCCTGTATACTTACTTTAGTACATGCAAAACAGGATTTAAGGGACTATCCTGTTTGAGCCATGAAATAAAACTCCTTGTTCTTTCTGATGCTAATGTATCCAACTCTGGAAGCTGGCTCTGCATGATGGGAAATGAGGAATAAAATCAAATATGCATTTCCATATATAGCTACAAAACTAATTTGTGAAATGGCATATGAACCTCTAAATTACTTAATGATTAAAGTGTTGTAAAGTCAGAAGGTTTTTTATCTTAAAGAGGAATATATATGGTATATATATATATATATTTTCCTTCCCTGCAAAGTAAAGGCATAATGTGCTAGTATGCATCACATACTAGCACATTATGTGACACTTGCCTGCAAACAAAGCGCGTGTCATTCCCACTGGAGGCTGCATCCATCTTCGCCTGTCTTCCTTCCTGGGCCGCGGACTCGGGCTGTGTGACTGGCATGCGCGCGAGAGCCGCCGATCAAGGCACTGTCTTCTGAAGAAACAGCATGGGGTGGCCGTTCCTTCAGAGCACATGTGCTGATGACATCATCGGCACAGTATACAGTAAATATCTCCTAAACGGCACACGTTTAAGAGATATTATTTACAGTACCTACAGGTAAGTCTTATTCTAGGCTTACCTATAGGTACAAACAATAAAGGAAGGTTTACAACCTCTTTAATGCATTCTATGCATTAAGATAAAAACCTTCTGTGTGCAGCAGCCGCTGCCCCAGCACCCCTTAATACTTACCTGAGCCTCATCTCTGTCCAGCGATGTCCACGAGTTTCTCGGCTGCCATTGGCTCCCACTGCTGTCAAAGTCAGCCAGACAATCAGGAGAGAGGGGGGGGGGGGCTTGGCCACAGCTCCATGTCTGAATGGATACAGGGATCAGCAACCCGGCTCGGGTTCCCCCATAGCAAGCTGTTTGCTGTGGGGACACTCGACAGGAGGGAGGGGCTAGGAGAGCCGAAGAGGGACCCAAGAAGGGGAAGATTGGGGCTGCTCTGTGCAAACCCACTGCAACAGAGCTGGTAAGTGTAATATGTTTGTTATTTTTACTGAAAAAAAAATGAGTCTTTACAATCACTTTAAAATGTATCTATATGCAAATTTTATTTTTAGTGTAGGAAAGAATGGGTATGGGTCAGAAACTGACAAGTTTTACTATTCAGGGCACTGTCAGGGAGATTTTCCCTCACTTTCTAAGTACAATCTTTTACCACACAGGACATGAGGAAAGATCTGCAGCAAGAAAACAGACAATTAAAGTTTCTAGGATTTCCCCACTTAAATTTAAAAATTTCTGACTTCCTTCTGTGTTGCTGTTAAAGAGATTTCCTATCACTTCCTGTTCTTGGGACAACTGTTTTACCAGACAGGAAGTAAAGGAATTTCTCCAACAGAGGTTCCAACGGCAGTAAAGCCTGGCAAGGGTTCAAATATTACCACACTCTATATATGTTGTATTTAAAAAAAACAAACAAAAAAACGGCTCTGTAAAATCATTGAATCAGTGACAGTTTACAGATTGTTTCCTTTTCCTGACTTCAATGAATCACAGCGCACCCTCTATATCATTTATTAAACTGCACCATATCAACTGGAGCTCAAATTGTGTGAATGTTTTTCAGATGCTTTCAAAATATCTGCTCCCAATTACCATCTGATGCCAGTAATTGTAAAGTTATTTTTGAGTGGACCGGTCTAATTCTGGTGTACAAGAATCTCAAGAATTAGACACATACATCCTGCATTTGTAAGGTCAGAAACATTTTTATATATACATAGTACTTAGATTATAATATGTCAGCACAGGAGAAGTAACATGGCTAAATAAAAATGTAAACATTAACAAATGAATTGCTTCAGAGCCCTTTCACACTTTTGCCAGATGCAATTTTGCCAACACATGTTATGATATGTGTTGATGTACAGAATGCATTGCGGCCTGTGCTACATCACGTTGGTTTCCACTGATTAAAACTGGAAACTACATCTGCAAAAAACAGTAAATGATTCCTCCTCATGGATCTTCCTTGGAGCTTTTATGAAAACTGGCCTACAACAGGACCACTACCGCTGTGCATAACTTTCAAAGGGTTTTGTTAAAATTTTTAAATACACAAATAAATAACATATATATGATTGGTTTTACGTGGCATATTTTGCTTTTCTTTCCATCCAGTCCAGAGTTTTAAACAGCCCTACTAAACATCGCTGCTAGCTTGGTGACCTGACTATTCTCTATTACACAAAGTAGAATTATAGGCAAAACTTTTAATTTTTATTTTGGATAAGGTAAGTAAGGTAAGATTGAGTAAGGGAAGGTTATAACCCCTGTCAAATAGTTCTTTTCGCTGTGTCCCATTTTGGAGATTTACCTTCACTTCCTCTCCCATAGCCAAAGAGGAAGTGAGAGGAAATCCCTGCAAATGAAGGGAATCCCCAGGTCACCAGATCTAGTGTCCCCACTGGAATATTTCCCCTCTATTACTTGGGGACAACTAACCTGGGGACAAACCTAACGGGGGTTCTAATCCATCTTCACGCTACCCAAAACTAAAAAAAAAAAATGTTCCCTTTAGTTATACTTTAAGCAATAACAGCTTAGTTGCATCCCTGGTCTCAGTTTATGATAAGAAAATTAATAAGCAATAGCAACAGCATAATAAGTTCACTCGTTTGCCTGCTTTGATCTTTCCACTTGTCAGTACATTTTCCATGCTGGAAAGTGTGACCGTTCCTCCCCTTCCCAGTCTAGTGTGGGGATTACAAAAGGCTGATATCAAGGGAAATGAAAGTACTCATTTAACAACAGATTTAAAGACTGATTTAAATCTCTCGGTAACTACATTAATTGGTGTTTTTAGATCTGCCTGTTGTGTGGCTGTTAAAGTGCAGGTATCTGTCTATGATGTATATTGTAACTAGAAAGGAAAAAAATGAAGGGAACATGATCTAAAAGTGTCGTTTTACTTACACTTACATATATCAGACTGTATGGCCAGCCTAAAAGATCTGCACTCAAATCAAAGTTCTCAATTGTTATAATGATAAAAACTGTCACACAAGACAACATACTGGCAAAATGCCACCATTTAAAGCTGTCTCTGTTCCCACTAATTCTACATCACTCGTTCTTTGTCAACTTGTACGTTTTCAAATGTACAAGTGAAACAAAAAGTATAATTAACAGTGGAAGACAAGGGCTGGGAAAGTGGAACCAAGCGGCTTAGTTCATATTTTATTTTAAAGCTGAATCCTGGGATTTTTTTAAACAATGACCCTTGTAGCACCCCAGAGTTAGCTTTAAGACTGTTTTAATCATGAGGTCCTGTTTATCAAGTAGAGTAGAAATCTTTAAGGACACATATTTAAATAAAATCAGTTTATCAATTCCACTCTAAGGGCCCTTTCACACTGGGGCCACTTGAACGTCAGTGGTAAAACGCCGCTAATTTAGCGGTGCTTTACTGCTGTAATAGCGGCGGGGCACTTTTAACCCCTAAGAAGGGGTTAAAAGTGCCGGACCGCGGTGCTCCCGGAGCAGTGTACAACCGCTTCGGAAGCACTGCCCATTCATTTCAATGGGCAGGGGCGGTGGAGGAGTGGTGTATACATCCCTCCTGCACCGTCCCAAAAATGCTAGTTGCAGGAGATTTTTTCCTCTTTTGCAAGCGCGCCGCCCAAGTGTGAAAGCACTCAGGCTTTCCCACTGGGGTACATTCGGAGGCAGTTTAGAGGCACTTTACAGGCCCTATTTTTAGCTAAATAGCAACTGTAAAGTGCCTCAGTGTGAAAGGGGTCTAACTGTGGGATTGTTTTACTAAAACTGGAGAGTGCAAAGTCTGGTGCAACTGTGCATGGTAGCCAATCAGTTTCTAACCTCAGCTAACCTCAGCTCAACGCAGAGCTGCACCAGATTTTCCCCTTTCCAGTTTTTGTAAATCAGCCCCTGTGGTCTCTGGATGTAAATCCAAAGTCTGTGATTCCCCCTCACCAGATTGTGAAAGCAAAACTACCTGCAAGTGTTTCACTGTAAAGCTGCACACACTGGTGGCACAGTAAGTGCTTGTGACTCTTACCATTTTTTGTGGCACTGATGCATAGTTTGGGAAACCTAGAACATCCTTCAAAAAGGCAGCATCACAGCTCCTTCCAATCCATAGGTACAGAGCCTTAAAAATAATAATAATAAAAATAATAATTAAACAAGAGGTGCAAACATATACACAACAAACATGCCATAAATACGACACCGCAAAGTTTCTAAACCTTGTCTTAAATTGTTTTTGTAATTGTATGGTCTTACTTTGTTCTGTAAATCTCTGTGCAACCTGGCGTTATATAAATTCTATATGATTATATGTATTGGAAGAAAGCTCAGCCCAAAATCTGATCTTTAGACAACCCAGCAAAAGTGTTAGTATTGTCTGTGAATTGTATGGTTTTGTATTGGAAATCTTGTAGTGTTTCCTAGTGACAGCCCATGCAGACCATCAGGGCACTGTCTGTGGCCAAAGTAAGCAGAAGCCTCTGCAAGGTAAAACAGCCAAACCGCCAGCATTGCCCAGCAGCACATCCATAGTAATATTTACAGTCAATGTAGTCGGTGGTACTGAGTGGGCAGATGATGCATTTTTGAATCCCTCCCCTGGACAAGTGCCTGTATAACTACTCTGCAGCCAGACAGCTTGGCAGAAGCCAGTTTTTGAAAAAAAACACCAAAAAAACATGATGACATTTTCATAAATAACAGAAGTATAGCTGCACTTCAAAGCAGTGCTAAAATGTAGCTGAAAAATAGACCTTGCATGATGCCACCCCCTCCCCTAGTCAAACCTGAAGCTGGAATGTGAGAAGAGTACTTTTCTAAATGAATCTCATTTTTAAAATAGTTTTACTGAGCAGTTTTCAATCAAAGGGGTCAGGGGCTCCAAGTTAAAGGGGCATTTAACCCAAAGCCAATATTGTAATATATTGCAGCTTGCAAATCATTAGATGTGGTGGCTGCATTAGTTTTCTTTTTAGGTTTCCTGGATTAGAGTGCCTCCCCTCTGGATGAAAGAGGACAGCGGTACCATTGGACAGCAGTATTGTTTTTCTGGAGGGAGGGGACAGGGAGTATTCAATACACTAACAAGTTGAAGCCAAACTCCAGCGCACACATTACAAGCAGTTGCAGGAACAATTTTGGGATAAAAGTTTCATACGAATAGAAGTAAGCACCCTGTCAATGGTAAATGGTTTATCTAAAACCTCTAACTGCTACATCCACAAGAGAGACAAAGTGGATCTTCGCCCTCTTCCTCACCTTCCTTGCATTCCACCCCTCCTTCCATCCTGCAAAGGTAATTTTTTTTTTTTTGGAAAACAAAGCCAGCCCCGCCCTCCTCATGCGCGTTATTTTCCATTCGCATCCTGCCCACTGTGCCCTCCTGGAATATGCACATCACATATCAAAGGAGACTTCGCCTTTCATTCATGGAGAGGAGGAGGGGGTGGGCCCATTTCCATGTCACCAAGAGGCCCGCCCGCTGAACCCGGAAGAGCCGACGGGCCTCTCAATGACGTCAAAGAAAACATGGCGGCGCGGGATGGAGCTGTAGCCGGGCGTGAGAGGATCTCAGCGGGACAACGCTAGATCCACTGGATGGTGGAGTATCTGAAATGTGCAGATACCACCTTCAGGTAAGCGGGGTCATTAAAAAAAAAAAAAAAGGGGGGGGGTTGTAATGTCGGCCGGAGGTCCTTTAAGTATTGGTAGAATATAGAAAATAATAGAAAGAAAACCTAAAAAAAGAAAACTAATGCAGATGCCACATCTAGGAACTGGTAAGCTGCAATAGGATTAATGTTTGCTTTTGGGTTTAATACGGTTTAAAACACATCTTGCCTTTATGTTTAAATCAGGACAGGCTTTTCTACTCAAGAGTTTGCACACATTTGTTTTCATGCACCTGGAATGTTATTGGTGGATTTAAACTGAAAGTTCACTTTGTCTTTGGAGTACACGTGCACTGAAATAGTATACATACTATACTGTGAAGGAGTAGAGGTAAAAGCAGGTTTTAGTGCATTTCGTAATAACTCTAGCCCTGTATGCTGCCACGTGGTTTGCTAATTACCATCTCAAAATACCAAGCTCAGGGTATTCAAATAACTATGCACTGCAAACCTCTACATTTCTGGAATTAATTTCAAGTGTAAAATCACCTTTTACAAAAAATGAAAAGGTAAACATGTATACCCTTCCCCCCCATCCCCTTTTCCTGGTCCCTGCTGCACTTAACTCCGTGGATGATTAGCTTTCACTGCCCAAGCAACTTATGCAGGGGCCAGAGGCTTTGAAAGCCTCAGTCTTCTTCAGGAACAGATGAGAGGAATTCTGATTGGTCATGAGCTACACATGACTGCTTTGACCAATCAGAATCGCTCTGATCTGACTTGGTGTCCCTAAGGAAAGAAGGGGAAGAAAACTTCAGCTTTCAAATCCCCACCCCCCTAGACCGGCTGCATGGTCAGTGAAAGCCAATCATCCAAAAGAGGTTGGTGCAGCGGAGACTGGGGGTTGAACGGGGTTAGTTCACTTTTTAATACTTTGTAAAAAGAATGTTTTTAATAAAATAAAAAAGAGGGTATAATTACCTCTCTGTGCAATGGTATTGCACAGAGTGACCCCTTACCTTTACTTTGGTGATCCCCCGCTGGCACTGTCCTCTCCTGCCTTCAAAGCAAGCCGTGTGCTATTGGGGCACACGTGTTAGTACTCCTGAGCTGGGCAGTGTGCATGCATAGATAGCACAGCTTGGCCACGCTCCCCCGCTCCTCCTCATAGGATTTGACTGACAACAGTAAGCTTCAGTGAAGCCTGTGAAAGCAGAGAGAGGGGAGAGAAGAGATGCAGCCAGGCACACAGCTGGATCAATACGGAACTCAGGTAAGTATTCCAGCATGGGCGGGGGAGGGAGGGGAGAGGTACGGTACAGCTCAGTGACGGCTGGTGCTCAATATATTTTTTTTGGGGGGTCGTGTATACAGTTATATACATAGTAACAGGACAGATGATGTAGTAAGGTGGACTGGACGGTCTCTTTCTCTGCCGAGTCTGCTCGGTTCTCTCCTCTGGGCTGGCCGGTCTGTACAGTACACATACCCCACTCCTTCAGCCACGTGATCACGCCCGGACCCAGTCTCTGCACTGCCACAGAGACTCATGTGGAGAGAAGCGGCGGGGAAGTGTGTACTGTACGATCGACACTTGTGCGGAGTGGAATGGCGGCTGTCAGTGGGAGAAGCCATGCATTTCCCGACATTGGTGAGGCCCACGGGTGGCACTGAGACAGTCGTGGTGCTGCATAGCTTACCCATCCGTCCGGTCCGGCAGGCCATGCTCTCCGAGTGAGTGGTGGGAAACCCGGAAGGGACAGTTCCGCGAAAAGCACCGCCTACCGTCCTCCAGACCCACCAATTATATGCAAGCAACAGGTGGAATTAAACAATCAATATAGAGTGAGGGAGTGTTCGGGGCGTATAGCTTGCACCCTGTGGACACCCCAAAGACAATGAAGCTTTTCAGCTGCAATCACCTGATTGCAACAGTCAAGCTCCTAATAGAGAGCTCAGTGTCTGGTGTCCGAACACACTTAAACAACCACTTTTTTTTTTCCATCTCTAGCTTTAGGGGGCGGAGCCCATGCACCCCCTATTGACGCCGCTGACGTCAGCAAGCGCATGCGCAGTGATGTCCCAGCGAAGGCCCGGAGCATAGCGCCGGACCCTGCCGGAAAGTCCGCCATAAAAGACTGGATCGTGCGCATTCGCGGGATTGACATCTCGCGGTTCTGGCCACTCACATCGCCGGAGCCACGTACCCGGAAGGATCCACGGAGGAAAGATGGCAGCTCCCTCCTTGCGGACCTGCGGGAGCTTCGTTCTGAGGTAAGTACGTTATAATGAGCTACATACTAGCTCATTATGCCTTTGCCTTGCAGGTTTTTTTTTTTTTTTTTTAAGGAGGGGAGACAACCGCTTTAATGCATTAAAGTAAAAAAAAAAAAAAACTCAACTTTAGAACCACTTTAGATGAAATGTTTAGGCAATGTATGTTACCATGTGCCCAGATAGGTGTAAAACGCTCAATGTTCATTCAGGGCATCATCATTACATACACTAAGTCAGGGGTGGGCAACCTCGGCACTCCAGCTGTCGTGAAACTACAAATCCCATCATACCTGTGCCTCTAGGAATCATGTCTAGGAGCCTGTGATTGTCAGGGTCTTGCAATGTCTCATGGGACTTATAGTTTCACCACAGCTGGAGGGCCAGGGCTGCTTACCCCTGCACTAAGTTCTTATAGAACCTAAACTTTTCAATAAATCAATAAAGTAAGTGGAAGTAAGTGGAAGAGCATTACTAATATGGATGGGATACAGTTTAATTGATATGAGAGCCAAAGCCTATACCCAAACCTTCACAACTAGAACAAAATAAGGGTAGTGCCGTGTCTTCCCTCCCTAACCACCAGCTTTGCAGTATATTGTTTTACAAAGCTCTACAGTTGAACTTCACAAATGGTTGTTGGTTCTTAGACTGGACTAACTGGTACCTGCATTTTACACCAATCTGTTCACCCTTAAGAGCCGGTTCACACGGAGGCGACTACAAGTCGTCTCCATGCAGTGCAATGGAACTGTTCTAATAGGAGCGACTCAGGTCGCTCCGACTTAGAAAAAGGTTCAATTTTTCAGAGAATATGATGAGAACAAAAACATTTCTTTCACTTATGGTTAGTGTTTGGCTGAAGCCATTTATTATCAATCAACTGTGTTTACTCTTTTTAAATCACAAGGACAACAGAAACTACCCAAATGACCCTGATCAAAAGTTTACATACCCTGGTGATTTTGGCCTGATAACATGCATACAAGTTGACACAAAGGGGTTTGAATGGCTATTAAAGGTAACCATCCTCACCTGTGATCTGTTTGCTTGTAATTAGTGTGTGTGTATAAAAGATCAATGAGTTTCTGGACTCCTGACAGACCTTTGCATCTTTCATCCAGTGCTGCACTGACGTTTCTGGAGTCATGGGGAAAGCAAAAGAACTGTCAAAGGATCTGCAGGAAAAGGTAGTTGAAATGTATAAAACAGGAAAGGGATATAAAAAGATATCCAAGGAATTGAGAATGCCAATCAGCAGTGTTTAAACTCTAACCAAAAAGTGTAAAATGAGGGGTTCTGTTGAAACCAAACCACGATCAGGTAGACCAACTAAGCTTTCAGCCACAACTGCCAGGAAAATTGTTTGGGATGCAAAGAAAAATCCACAAATAACTTCAGGACTCTCTGAAAACATGTGGTGTGGCTTTTTCAATATGCACAATAGAAGAAGGATGGGCTGCATGGACGAGTCGCCAGAAGAAAGACATTACTACGCAAATGCCACAAAGTATCCCGTTTACAATACGCCAAACAGCACAGAGACAAGCCTCAAACCTTTTGGCACAAAGTCATTTGGAGTGATGAGACCAAAGTTGAGCTTTTTGGCCACAACTATAAACTTTACATTTGGAGAGGAGTCAACAAGGCCTGTGAAACACGGAGGTGGATCGCTGATGTTTTGGGGATGTGTGAGCTACAAAGGCACAGGAAATTTGGTCAAATTTGATGGCAACATGAATGCAGTATGTTATCAAAAAATACTGGAGGAACATTTGCTTTCATCAGCCAGGAAGCTGTGCATGGGGCGTACTTGGATATTCCAACATGACAATGAGTCAAAACCAAGGCCAAGTTGACCTGTCATTGGCTACAGCAGAATAAAATGAAGGTTCTGGAGTGGTCATCTCAGTCTCCTGACCTCAATATCATTGAGCCACTCTGGGGAGATCTCAAATGTGCAGTTCATGCAAGACAGCCCAAGAATTTCCAGGAACTGGAGGCTTTTTGCCAAGAGGAATGGGCAGCTTTACCATCTGAGCAGATAAAGAGCCTCATCCACAAATACCACAAAAGACTTCAAGCTGTCATTGATGTTAAAGGGGGCAATACACAGTATCAAGAACTGGGGTATGTAAACTTTTGATCAGGGTCATTTGGGCGTTTCTGTTGTCATTATGATTTAAAAAGAGTAAACACAGTTGATTGATAATAAATGGCTTCAGCCAAACACTAATCATGAGTGAAAGAAATGTTTTTGTGTTATCATTCATATTCTCTGAAACATGGCCAAGAAATCATAAATTCTGCCAGGGTATGTAAACTTATAAGCACAACTGTATGTCACAAAATGTGAACTTAGGGGTTTAGGTTTGTGGCTTTATTAGAATCACCTGATCCTTAGCAAAATCCTAATCCATTTTTTCCCCTTTAACCCTTTCGTTGCCAGGCCCTGCACTTCACTTTTAACCACTTCAGTACCAGACACTTTCACCTACTTCCTGCCCAGACCAACTTTAAGCTTTCAGTGCTGTCACAATTTTAATGACAACTACTTAGTGATGAAACACAGTATCCATATGAAATTTTTATCCCTTTTTCGAGACAGATATAGAGCATTATTTTGGCTATATTTAGACACCTCCGGGTTTTTTCAATTATTTTTTTGCTACATCGTTGAAAAAATATCAACATGTTATCAAAATGATTATGTACCGGGCATTGTATCTTGTATAAAGCAAAACACCGTGCTTATCAAAATAAGTGAATTATACTTCCAATAATGCTGCTGCTTTAGTGAAAAATGTATCTAAAAATAGAAAACTAAAATATTGCAAACGTTTTCAGCAGCGCAATAATGAATAAATGATCAAACATATCATGACATAAAGTGCATGTGCTGACAGTCCATCTAAGACAAAAAGCAATTGTCCAAAAAGTGCTGTGAAGCAAAACTTGAAATCGGGAACTCCTCCACCAGTGCCACCATGTGAAATAGTTAAACACACTGAGGCTCACCAGATGTCCCTAGGTCAATCAGCATGTCTTAAAACAGGCAACAAACTCCCCAACAGAGTGCTCCACAAAATCACCAGCTAATCTTTCTGTCTGTTGAACTTGTGACATGTAAGCACATTTTTAACATTAAAACTGTTTTTTTTAATTAAATACTACACTATGAGAGGTAATTTCCCCTTCTTCCCATACGAGCTACTTTGACCGTGAAAGATTAGCCGGTGGAAGCTGGGGATTTTTGTGGAGCACTCTGTTGGGGAGATTCAACATCTTTGCCATTCTGAAGCTTCTCCCCACCACTTTGCATATTATTTTATATATACTGCGATTCTGTACTTTCCATATATGCTGCAGAAATCTCCCTCCACTAAGCCTGGCTGCAATCATTTTAACTGTGAGCAGCTGAAGCTGCTGCCTGTTCACTTCCTGGATTTACATAGACACACACTTCCAGCTCTGCAGCTTTCATTGGCCCTCATATGACCCCCCCCCCCCGCTCTCCTGGCAAACTCTCACTAGAGTGAGCGAGAGAGCTGTGCATGATATCATACGCCGAGGCATTTTACAAGAAACAGGAAGTAGGCTGTATAAGGTATTTACTGGCAGAAAAAAAATGTTTTACTATCCAAAGTTAAAACAACAAGAGCAGAGGATTTAATAGATGGAAAGATGAAAAAATGACTGAAGTTTCGCTTTAAGGAGAGTATTTAAATGGCTTCTCATCCAAAATGTGTGCAGCTGCAGATGCTATCCAAAAAAGTACTTGTACTTTGCTTTCCTCAGTGACCATGTTCCTTGGAATGTCTGCGACTGGAACACTCCTCCTCAGCCTGAGGGGCTTGTGTCTGCTACCATAGGTTTACAGTGATAGGGAAGGAAGGACTTCTCTGCTTGGCTGGACAGGAGCATGGATAAATCTAGAGGAGTCTGCTTTTTCCAGCTGGACAAGATGTTTAGTTGGAGTGTTTGTGAAGGGAATTTGGTGACTGGTATTGCCTTTAAAGTGATACTAAAGTCTCTTTTTTTGACTAAAAATAACAAACATGTTATACTTACCTGCTCTGTGCAGTGGTTTGCATAGAGCAGCCCAGATCCTCCTCTTCTCGTGTCCCTCTTCGGCTCTCCTGGCCCCTCTCCCCTGACGAGTGCCCCCACAGCAAGCAATTTTTCTATGGGGGCACCCGAGCCAAAGCTCCCTGTGCCCATTCAGACACAGAGCCCAGACTAGGCCCCACCCACTCTCTCCTCATTGGCTCACTGACTTTGATTGACAGAAGCGGGAGCCAATGCTCTGCTGTCTCAGCCAATGAGGAGAGTCCCTGGGAACATCGCTGGATAAAGGTGAGATCAGGTAAGTATTAGGGGGCTGCTGCACACAGAAGTTTTTTTTACCTTAATGCACAGAATACATTAAGATAAAAAAAACCTTCTGTCTTTACAATCACTCTAAGGATGCTACCATTAGGCCTAGAACATGGAGAATCACATTAAGAGATGCCTCTTGGATCCCAATTCTTGAGCATTTGATCGTAGCAAAAGACTTTTGCTTTTGATGTTATCAAGACCAGACCCAAGTATTCCAGGCAAAGGGAAGGCTAGACAACAGATTTGTTGAAATTGATCAACCAGCCAATGGCTTGAAGCATCTGAATTGTCTTGTGGACATTATCTGAGAGCTGCAAGAGAGATGAATCCTTCAGAAGGTCGTCTAGATAACCTGTGTAGTTTACTATCCTCTGGTGGCATCTCAGTGACAGCATACTGTTACTGGAGTAGCATATTTCTTCTTTGCAAGCTCTTTTTCCACTGGATAGAGCCTGGCAAAGATTATGGAAAGAGTGAAAATCCTTTCAGAATTGACCCAACTATCATAGGCTGCAAATTAGATCTGTTCATGAACAGGAAATGATTTCGTCAAAACTTACAGCATGAACAGGGAGTGTTTTGTAGGCTTTTGCAGGACTCTTTGTAACCAAAGGGGCATGAAGAGATTGAGAAGAGTCAGGTTGCAAAATGTAAAGACTTTTGCAGACATAGGCAATGGAATTTTCAATATTAGCAAACATGCTATGTCAAGCTCCCTTTTCAATGAAGTAATAATCGGAGGAAGAAAAATATTCCGCAGCTTCCTCCAATACTGTCTCAATATCCTCTCTTTTCGGTATCTGCACCCTCTAGGACCAACATATCAGGATCTGAGACAGGTTGAGAAAGAGGAGTAGGAGAAGAGGCGTGGCCTTTTGGAGCCCTGGGAGAAAGCTCTGGGTGGTTAAATTTTAGTGCTAAGTTTTATCATTTTACACTGTAAGGTGATTGCATTCCAAAGATAACTCTATTTTCACAGTAACAGTCAGAGATACCGGGTGACCCTGTCTTTCCGGTCTACCACATTGGACTGTAAATAAAGTCCAGGCTTCACCTGTCACAGTGGGCATACCCCATAAAGGGTCCTCAGGAACTGGTTTCCACAGCAATGGACCACGGCCTTGGACCTGTATAGCTCCCTGTGACTGACTCAATAGGCTGCACCATGTGCCAAGGTGAGCGCCTATGCAGAACTCTGTGTGGGGTCCAGGTACAGCTCCCAATGTTTTATCGAGGATGCACCAATCCGGATCCGATATTAAAAATTATTTAAAAAAAAACAAACATGTCATACTTTGCACTGATCCTTCTCTTTTCAGGTTCCCGCTAGCGCTCCTAACTCCTCCTGTTTAGCCAGTGCCCCCAATAGCATGCCACTTGCTTGGGGGGGGGGGGGAACTGGTGCGTGCTTGCTCCCGAGCCCTGCTCTATGCGTTCATAAGACACAGAGCTGTGGCTTGGCCCTGCCCCTTTCTCATTGGTTCACTGGCTGTGATTGACAGTAGCAGGAGCCAATGGTTCCTGCTGCTGTCTCAGCCAATGAGGAATGAGAGACCCAAGAGAAGCTAAGCTCTCGTGCACATCGCTGGATTGAGAGGGAGCCCAGGTGAGTATTAGGGGGGCTACTGCACACAATGTTTTTTTATGCATGAAGGTAAAAAACCTTGAGCCTTAAAAACCACTAAGCTAAGGGTGATTTTTCTCTGTGAAAGATAAAAGGTCCGTCACCTTCAGACAGGTTTTGCGAGAAATGTAAATGGCCTTCACCCATAGCAAGGGCATTATTAAACTTTAGTTAAAGCTACACAATTAGTTTGATCTACAAGAACCCCTTACAGTTTTTGGTAATGGTAAACTAACACAAAGTGATTGTAAAGGCTTGTTTTTTTTAAAATAACAAACATGTTATACTTACCTCCTCTGTGCAGTTGGTTTTGCACAGAGCAGCCTGGATCCTCCTCTTCTCGGGTCCCTCTTTGCAGCTCCTGGCCCCTCCTCCTATCGAGTACCCCCGCAGCCAGCAGCTTGCTACAGGGGGCACCTGAGCTGAGTCAGAGCTCTGTGTATCCATTCAGGCCCCGCTCCCTCTCTCCCCTGATTTGGCTGATTGACTTTGATTGATAGCCGTGGGAGCCAATGGTGCCGTGGTTGTGTCTCAGCCAATCAGGAGGAGTGTCTTGGATGGCTAAGACACTCGTGGACATCACTGGAGAGAGATGGGGCTCAGGTAAGTAATTAGGGGTGCTGGGGAGGGCTGCTTCACACAAAAGGTTTTTATCTTAATGCATAGAATGCATTAAGATAAAAAAACCTTCTGCCTTTACAACTCCTTTAACCACTTCCGTACCGCCGGACGTCATATGACGTCCTTGGGTTTGAGTGGTGATATCTGAATGGTGCCTGCAGCTGCAGGCACCATTCAGATACCGTTTTTTTCAGTAGGCGATTCCCTGTAAGATAAAAGTGGTCTTAGCGGCGGATTCGTTGCGAGATCACTTTTATCAGCGGCGGGAGAGGTGTCCCCTCCTCACGCTGCTTTCCGGTCATCTCCGCAGCTTACCGGACCCGCCGGCAGATCCGATCCTCTCCCCCCAGTGTCTGGGATCCGACTGAGCGGCAGAAGTCGCCAATGGAGATTTTTAAGTTGCAAAGTTTGTTGCCATTCCACGAGCGGACACAATTTTGAAGCATGACATATTGGGTATCATTTTACTCGGCATAACATTATCTTTCACAATATGGAAAAAATTGGCCTAACTTTACGGTTTTCTTATTTTTTAACTAAAAAACTGAAATTATTAAAAAAAAAGCACGCTTGAAAGACCGCTGCGCAAATACGGTGTGACAAAGTTTTTCAATGATCGCCATTTTATTCTCTAGGGTGTTAGAAAAAAAAATATGTTTGGGGGTTCTAAGTAATTTTATAGCAAAAAAACTTGTTTTTAACTCGTAAGCACCGAATTCAAGAAACAGGCTTAGTCTTGAAGTGGTAAAGCATACCCACCCTCCCCTGCCCATTGCTATTAGTAATATAGACAAAACAATTATTTTTCCTTAAGTATCACAAATTTACAGGAACCAGAAAAGGAAAACTCCAAATTGAAGAATCAGGGTTTAATACTGAGTAAAAATATAAGGGTACAGCATGGGCAGGAAGGCCCTCAAAAAACATGCAAGATTTAAAAAAAATGTAAACAATAATAGTCCAGGTACAAAGTGACCCTTCCACAGACAAAAGCAGTGTCATAGATAAAGAACGTGTGGGTCTATCTTATAATGAAGAATTGCAGGTAGGTAGAATTGTGTGCATCTGGGAGAAAGATTTCATACAATATTGGCTAGTTAAGGCAATATCCGGTATGAAAGCTTGCATGTGCGACTCATAATAAACAGAGCTGTAAACGGCATATTTGGGAAAAGGAAAACTTTTGACAACGTGAAGGAAAAAAGATGAGAAGTAGTAAGGTAAGGAAAGAAAAATGTAATATGAGAAGCATTAGAGAGACAAAAAATGAGTAATGAAGGGGAGAAAAGAGCAAGAAAGTGATTGGATAAAAAGAAGGGAAACGTAATCAGTTAAAAAAAAAAAAAGTGTGATTTGAACAGAATATCCTTATACACCATACTTTACTAAATACATAAAACAAAGAAACATACTGAACCAGCATCCATGAGAAAGGCCCCTTCTCTTTCAAGCTTCTCTGCTGACAAGTGCTGTAGAGGTGGCTGTGGTACAGCTAGGTCATTAACAAGTATAGCACCCTGAGAGAAAAGAAAACATTATAGAAAAAATGCATAGTACACCAACACCACCTTCAGTCTGCATTCACACCTAAACAGAGCATATTCCTTGTCAGGGCCAATTCACACCACATGTAGTCCAGTGAGTTTTTTTTTTTTTTCATCAAAAAACGCATGGACAGTAGGCCATATAGATTTCAAAGGCAAAGTTCACACCACTGCAGTGTGTTCCAGTACAGTCAACAAAAGTAGAACATGCTGCATTTTTTTCTGCAAGGAACTGCATTGGAATGTGGCAAAACATGGCCCATATTTTCAGGTGTTTTATAGGCACATTACAAGTGTTTTTGCACGTGTATCAAGATTCAGGAGCCTGTTTACTGGCCTGAGCAAGGGGAGGAGAGCAGTTTTATAGGAGGGGAGTCCTTTGCACCCAAAAATACTTGTATCACACATTTACAGGCACTCTTATTAAAGTCTCTGGGACCAAAAATGAAGATGCTCAAAAAAACAAAAAAGAAAAACCTCACATGCTTCTCTGTAGGACATAGAGTATAGGGCTCAAGGTGTGTTTTCAAAGCCAATATAGCAAACAAAACTTAGTGAAGACTGCAGTCTACCGGGCTGCTATGTTGGGGTATTCCTCAATGTTTGCATACTAAAATGCTGAAAGATGAAGCATTTCCATTCTAGTTTCATAATAAACAGGGCAGGAATCACCATTAGGCACTATAGGCTTGCCTTTATGTGGCAACAAGAAAGAGGTAGCTTCTTGCTGAGTTATCATCATCGCACGTTATAAGCAGAAATACAGTCATCACTCATATAGGCTTATTTACAAATGAACGCAATAAGCTAAGCCAGGTTAGAACCAGTAAAACAAGAAAACGCTCTTTGTAACACTGCTGAATCTTGCCAAAGGGAGTTATTTGGGTGTCAAAGGTTGTGTGTCTGCAGGCTCCAGTAATGGATATCCAGTACTGCTAAAAAAATATATTAAAATCATGCATCAAATAAACGATGAAGCAAGGCCAGAATGTTGGAAGGGTTAACATAATTAAAATATGACCAAGCACCTAAGATGTGAGCACTGCATGAAAATAAAAATAGTTAAATGGGCAAGCATTTTTAAAGGTCCATGCCAGGGTTATAATCAGAACAAGTCAGTTGTCAGCACACAGATCAAGTGAAACAATTTACTGAAGGCAGTCACACAAACAAAAATTAGTGCAACTCAATGTCACATCATGAACAAAAGGTTTTGGATAAGATTAAA
>BLSH010316628.1:860750-876949 GCA_018402905.1 Glandirana rugosa
GGGGTAACACGTGTAGACACCGTTACGTCGTGAGTCAACGTGTCAGAGACTTAATTTCAAGACAAATAGATGGTTCTATGTCACGGAACGCTTTCATAAGCCGGGGGAAACTTGAAACGCTGGAAAACGGTGTAAAGTCCGAAGTTTGTATTTCTATATTTTGACATTAAAAAACACTTCTTAGTTGTTGTTCACCCTGTGTTAGTACTTCACCTTGCTTTAAATAACCTATAAAGTTTTAAAATTGTTTATTTGACTTTTTAACCCGCACGTTTTACATTGGATCATTCAGAGATCCTCACTGAACTTCTGGAGAGAGTTTGCTGCACTGAAAGTAAAGGGGCTGAATAATTTTGCACGCCCAATTTTTCAGTTTATTTGTTAAAATTTTGAAATATCCAATAAATTTCGTTCCACTTCATGATTGTGTCCCACTTGTTGTTGATTCTTCACAAAAAATTACAGTTTTATATCTTTATGTTTGAAGCCTGAAATGTGGCAAAAGGTCGCAAAGTTCAAAGGGGGCCGAATACTTTCGCAAGGCACTGTATCTTGGTAGATAAACAGAACTTTAATTCAGAGACTGTGCAACTGAGTGCTGCATTGCCACAGATGTGCACAATGGGGCACTCTGCATTTTTTTAGACCCCCTAGTATCCAAGTTGGCTCTAACTTTCAGTAAGCCTGCATTTGAATGGGCAGTTTGGGATGGCTCTGAAGGGAACTCCAACACCATATACTGAAAACATAGGATATGCGCTTGTACCATATAGTGCACTTACCTATATGTTTTTTTATACCGTTTTATCTAATTACAGGTTTGTTTTAAGATGGATGAATTAGCATATCATTACTGCTATGCTGGAGGTTACAAAAAAAAAAAAACACTGTCATTCCACACTTAGCTTTACAGTTTCCCCCCTCCTCTACTCTATATAAAGACAGGAAGCACCTGAACACTTCCAGTCATTTGGGGTTGGGTTGCTCATGAGTCTAAACTTCTCAGTAGAGGAAACCACTATCAAATTTCTACTATGCAGGTGTCACTGTAAAGCTGTGAGAAGTACAGTCATCACTGCACAGTGGCAACGTTCCCCTGAAGTGTTCATTGCCTAATATATTTCTGCTACCCACACACTTGATTCAAACACAACCTAGATCCCCTGGCTTGCCAAATGTGCCAATGCATTACCTTTGCTTCAAAACACATTTTCAGCCACAAAATGTAATATTTATTTCTATGGGTTTATTGTCAAAGCTTGATTGAACAAGCTGAGATTAGAAGCTGATTGGCTAGCATGCACAGCTGCACCGGTTTTTGCACTCTCTAGCTTTAGTAAATCAACCCCTATGTGTCCATGCACACATAGGAATTTACAGACATATTAGAAGAGGCGCTTTTCCAGGCTGGATTAAAACCCTACCAAATGAACTGAAGAGCTGATAACTGAGGAGAGGAGCTGAAGAGCAGAAAAAAAACAGACATACTTAAACACTAGATGCGTCCAGCTTTTGGGCATTAATGCATTCCAGTGGCCAGAATAAATATTCTGGCCAGTGGAATTAATTAACGCTCAAACACTTGCGTCTAATACCCATGTGGCTTTTCTGTTGTGTGTGAATAAAGTCGAAACTATTTAAAATGATTGTAAACCCTTACATTGTAAAAAAAAACCCAATCAGTTTAAAAAAGAAATGAAAGGCAAAACGTGTTTATATTTTTCCCCCTTTTTTCACATACCCTCTGTTCTCAGATGCTAAAGGAGCTCAGAGAGTTGGGGGAAGAGAAACAGCAGCACATTGAATGTCCCAGGACAAGTCTGATCATTGGAGGAGAGCACACTAGAGACTAGCACAGCTAGAAAACTGACCACGCTGTGTTTTCAGTTTTTAATAGGAAAGCAGAGGGACTGGCAGGGACACCAGTGTTAACATACAAAGGAAGCAATGCAGAGAGAACAGGATACATTTTCATACAAGGACATGGATATAGCAGGCACACATAAGCAATATGAAATGTGGGGCTTACATAATCTTTAACACTAAAATCTGTTTTTGATATGCCCATCCCAAGCATGTGAACTCTAGTGATGATGTTTAAAAAATAAAATAAAAAGACTACACACCATGTACAATTTAACATAAATTGAAACTTACCCATGTTTGCCAAAAGGCTGGTAACAGCCTGTACATCTGCTCCAGCAAGCACATCTGGCAGTGAATTTACCACCGGCAAGCATAATGTGTGCACACGTATCCTTCTCTGACCTGTTAACCAAAAAAAGTTTCACTCATGTTAAACTTTAATAGATTTTTTTCAAAAAATAATTATTTATATTTGCCATCTATAGACAGTCCTAAATGTAATACGTAAATTCAGAAAAAGCAGACAACACTGTCACATAGGCATCTCAGTATTGGGCCTCAATGAATATTGATTCAAACAAAAATTGAAACTCCCATCAGAAACTCAGATTCTGGGTCATTAAGAAAATAAGGATACTAGCAAACAGACATTTACCAAACAGGCATTTAATAAACAGCCTGGCAACAGCACAACATGCATGTCAGAACACAAATTAGAACTATTCCACAAGTATTCAGTGTTTCCTGAGTTTTAAAAGCAAAAAAAAAAAAAAAATCAGGACTGATTGGACTGAAGCTCTAAGACACCACATGGCAAAATAAAAAGGCCACTTTAACAATACAGATTATCTTTGCAGTCTTGTAATAATACAATTTATGCAATATGAGTTTTTATAGATCCTCTTTGTGAAGAATTACCCTTGCTAGATGTATAAAGAAGGGCAACTTGAAAGCACGCCAGTGATGTATCTGTCAGACTTTCATCTATGGACATTTGCACCGCAAACCCTGCATCTTCATTAATGTTCGCGAGAGACAATAGATCCGTTGAACGCACAAAGAAATTCCCATGAAAGGTGTGTATTGAGAGGCCTGAGGATGAAGAAAAATTATCAAATGTGAATTTGTGACAACGTCAAAAAAAAACAAAAAGAAAGATGGATCAAACATTTCAGATCACTTAAAGAGGAGCTTCACCCTGTAAACAAAAATGTAAAAGTCATCAGCTACAAATACTGTAGCTGCTGGCTTTTAAAAAATACACTTACTGTCCCACGATTCAGAAATGTCATCACCCGACCCAGCTCTGTGCCGTTCTTCAGGCTCAGGCGCCAGCATCTTAACTGTGGGCAGCCAACTGTGACTCTTTGCAGCTTCACAGCTGGCTGCCCACTGCGTATGTGCAAGCCACAGTGCACCTCATGCATGATCCCGCAGTCTCCTGGGACCTGTGACATGTCGCAAGAGACTAAGGGACGGTTCACACTGGTGCGATCCCGGAGATCAGATGTGATTCGCACTGCACTGCAGTGTGAATCACATGCAAACTCTATGCGATGCAATCTCAGCCATACAGATAGTACGGCTGAAATTGCATGGCATTCGGAACAAACTCACACAGGACCCTTTTTTCCACAGCAGTAGAATCGGATCGCATGGGTCCGATTCCTGTGCGCATTTGCAGTGTGATATGCAAACTGATTTGGGGGTGTCATTAGCTTTGTATTGACACTCCCCGCAGTTCGCAAATGGCAGTGTGAACTGCCAGCGGGAGACATGTGATGCGGGAACCCGCAGTGGATTTGCAGGGTTCCTGCATTGCAGCAGTGTGAACTGGCCCTAAGGGGGAAAGGGGCGTGAACTTCTGCTCAGATCATTGCAGCGGTCTGATCAGAAGTGGGAGCGGTTACCTGCCAAAATCACCCGCTCCCCCCTCCACTTTAAGTTTTCAAAGTAACTTTGAAAATGTACTGATCTCCTAACCATGAGGTATTGCCACATGTAATGACAGAACATTGTAAGATGCCATTGCTGAATCCCTGGAAATGCTAGCTACCTGGCTGGTTTGGTCTTTAATATTTTAAATAACAGACCAAAAACTAGCAATTGGCACAATTCGTGACTCGGAAAGAATTGAAGCCACTGAATCTATAGAATACCAATGAAAATATTTTCACAATGAGAGCTCAGAAATAGCAGTCTACATACTACTCTCAGTACAGTGAGTTCAGAAACTGATATATCACCAAGTGGATCTCCCAAATTGGAGATCATACTGCAAAGAGTTCACAAAGCCAACCAGAACCATATTTTACACAGTACTTTGCACCAGTGTACAATGATGTTGTAAGGCTCCTTATTTACACGGGACGCTGTTTCAACCTCCCCTGAACAAATTTTTTGACAGCTAGAAGCCAGCATGTAAAACCGCTGTTTTGCCACGTTTTGCATGCCACGTTCTAGGAGCGTTTTTGAAAAAAAAATTTTTTAGATATATATATATATGTTTTTTAAAATGGAAATGCATGTAAATGAAATGGTCCTAGACACGAATTACCACATTTAGGCACGTTTACAAGCTGTTTGGCGTTTCAAAAGCCTCTGAACTGGCCTCTGTACCCATTTTTTACGTTCCATAAAAAGCCTCTAAACTGATAAGATAACAAAGGAGAGTTCAGGGGTAGCTGAAATAAACGCCCGACTGCCTCTAAACATCCATTTACTAGCAGCAGTGTAAATGAGGCCTAATGCTGCAAATTTAACAAAAGCATGAGACGTGCTAAAATTGAGCGCGCATACACCAACAGTATTTAGAGCATGACTTTTAAATGCCATAAAGAAGAAAAAAAAAAGTCTGTAGCCATTTTCAGTGATCTTCAGTCAAATTAGCTTTGCAATATTATAAACAAAGCAATGTATATACCTTTTGTACAACGTATTCTCATAACCGCTTCAAATCCAATCTTCCTAGTGAGATAATGATCAAGATCTTGTTTTAGTTTATCAGCCTGGGCTGTATTGTGCTTGTGGTGGAATGATGGATAATAATAGATGCAACCAGCAGAATATTTTGACATGCAGGCTATAAACAAAAAACAAAAAAAACAAAAACATTAATATGACATCAAAAACAGTAAATGTAAAACATTGCAAATGTCAGTTTTTGTGAGTTCTGGGCAATTTGTGGCCAGCTAGGAGGACTGGGAGACCCCTTCTCTCCAACCTGGTAACTCTGCCTTTATTAAAAGGAGAAGCATGGCTAAAGCTTTTTTTGTCCCTACTTCTCCTATGAATCACAGGAGTGCAGTTTGTTCTGGGCCACTGTGATTCGCTAAAGTCTGCTGTCGGCTGACGTCACTCAGCCAGTCCAGGCGCTGGATCGATCCCAACGGCTGGGAAATTGAGCCAGCTGCTAACTCCTCCCCTCCGCACAGCTCAGCTCTCCAGTGAGCGCTGGAGGGGTATATCATAGAGCCAGTGACGGACAGTCACCACTCTCTGCTCAGAGAGGAGGGGAGAACTGAGCTCTCAGTGGTGTTTGATCTTCTAGTCCTCAGTGCAGAGGTCAGATGTAGCATGGGATCGATACTGCATTCACCTGGGTATCTTTTTTTTTTTTTTTGGAAACCTGAACTTCCCTTTTAATTGATATTTTAGATCATAAAGTAAATCCCTGGTCTTAGGACTTCTGTGGACCAAACACAATAAAATAAAATAATCAAATAAAAAAGTATGAACAAACAGACTGGAGATTTGTCACCTTAGAAAGGCTATTTATGTAAAATGTACTATTGTAGAGTAATATGGTTGGTTGCCTGGCACGTTTTAATCTGCCACTGTACATGCTTTTAAAGTTTCTAAGGAAATAAAGCTGTAGCATATTTTTTTTCATACTTTTATTTGGTCTATAGAAACCCAAGGGTCAAGGATTTACATAACCATACTATAACTTATATGGGGGCCTCTTGCCAGTAAAAAGATGTTGAGTTGCTATTTAGGCACAATATTTGATTAAAGCAACCCTTTTGCTATGCAACCCATTCATACCTGTAAAAGAAGGCTGTACCTAATCAATTTTGCTGCTACCTGCACTGCAGAAACTTGGCGGCAGATGGCTTATAGTTTTCAATGGACTGTGAGGATGCTGATGAGCGCCCTCGTAATCCATTCACTCTTCCTGCAACTCTGAAACTGACAGCCTGCACGATGGGTATGGGCTCAGAGTTGTAGGAAGAGAATGCAGGAGGTTGACATTGCATCCGCAATCCACTGAGAATGGGAGCAATGCTTTGCAGGCTCCTGAGAAAAAAAGGGAACTTAGCCTTTAAAGTAAAAAACATGGTAGTAAGATGTAGTGTTGAATAATATAAAAACATTAATATCAGTGTCAGGCCCCATAATAATGGAAAATGAGAGACACAGGGTACTCCCCCAGTACATGTAGCGGGACTTTCAAGGCAGTACATACAACAAAAGTTATATAAAATTGACACCATTTATTACAAAGTAAACAAAGTTTACAAACATACAAGGGATAACATAGATAATTAAAAACACATCCAGGCATGGACTGTTAGAATCCGAAATGTATACATAAAGAGATGTGATTCATGTGGGGATGTAATATCTTCATGGGCAGAGGCCCGACATGTTTCGGGGTGAAATACCCTTCTTCAGGGGCCACATATCATACCCATATACATTTTCTGAAAAACATCATATCATTACAAACTGGAATAGTATAAACTGGAATTACATATAACAGGGTCAGAGTATGGAAACAAAACACTGAAGGCAACTCACCACACGCCAGGAAGTAGGAGTCATGCCACAATTACCAAAATCCCCGCTGGCAAAGAATGACAGGTAGAAAGGACTTGAAATCCCCCAGAGAGAAAAAGGACAGCCGGGACACAGGAGCCCCCCCTGTCACCACACGAGGAGCACCGTGATGGGCCACAAGGACCCCCTGCAACACAGCTAAGCCGTAAAAGCAAGAGGGACCCCTCACATAGAAGGCGCGCAAAGCCTAGGAAGGGAAAAGAAAACCCATGGTAAAAAAAAAAAAAAGCGAGCCAACATTAAATGGGGGGGGTAGAGGGGAAGACCCACCACCCCCAGCCCAGGTGAAGAGAGGGGAAACTCCCTCAACTTGAGTATATTGATAAAGTAAAAATCAGGCGTGCCACAAAGTGGGCCACAGAGCAGACCCCCATTAGTATGAGGACAATGGTCCTCACAAGAAAAGTAACATATTCATATATCCTTCCAATAAAGTACCCATGGTTCTGACTATCATCTGGGGGTAGCCAAAAGGGGGGCATAAAATTACCCACAGATATTGTTCAAGGCAAGGGTGAATGGTCAAAGTATTACCTTCAGGTGGGTGTACACTGGCGTGTCCAGGTATCCTAAGGAGGCGGTGGCTGCCATAATGGCCGCCATCCCCTCGTTTAAATAACGTGAAAGGGCACCAAACGCCCGATCACATGGCATCAACACGCCTGGTGATGACGCAATAACGTCGGCGCTCCCGCAGCGGCGTCACGGCGCAGCGTCAGCAAGTGGACGCGTGTCAACCAAGCCAACAATCAAAACAGGAGCCAGCAAAAGGCAGCGGCACACGCCCCCCAGTGACCAAGGAGCGAACCGCCGTGCAAAAAACAAGCCAAAAAAAGGGGCTGCAGGGCAAAAACAAAAAAGGAGAAAAACAGGGAGACGGCACAGAACACAAGGTGGCGCCCCCCTAAAATTACCAAACGGAAACCCAGATTTCACCCCACCCCCACAGCCGAGCACAACCAACCATGCAAGGGTCCCAGAACGGGTCCCCCGGGATCCCTCTGCACGGCGCCGCCCCGGAAAGGGTCGGGGGGGCGTCATGCAGAAGGGTCGCACCGACGCAGACAGGGGGACCTGGACGAGTCCAGTCCCCCTGATATGAACCCAGCCCCCAGCCCAAGAGGAGCATGGGGGCCTGGGTGCGCCGGGCAGCACATCAGAGTCCCCAATTCCATCCGGACAAGGAACCGGATGGGTGTGTGGGTGGATGACACCCCCCGTATGCCGCTGGCTTTTGCTGGCTCCTGTTTTGATTGTTGGCTTGGTTGACGCGCGTCCACTTGCGGACGTAGCGACGCTGCGCCGTGACGCCGCTGCGGGAGCGCCGACGTTATTGCGTCATCACCAGGCGCGTTGATGCCATGTGATCAGGCGTTTGGTGCCCTGTCACGCTATTTAAACGAGGGGATGGCGGCCATTATGGCAGCCACCGCCTCCTTAGGATACCTGGACACGCCAGTGTACACCCACCTGAAGGTAATACTTTGACCATTCACCCTTGCCTTGAACAATATCTGTGGGTAATTTTAGGCCCCCCTTTTGGTTACCCCCAGATGGTAGTCAGAACCATGGGTACTTTATTGGAGAGATATATGATTATGTTACTTTTCTTATGAGGACCATTGTCCTCATACTAATGGGGGTCTGCTCTGTGGCCCACTTTGTGGCACGCCTGATTTTTACTTTATCAATATACTCAAGTTGAGGGAGTTTCCCCTCTTTTCACCTGGGCTGGGGGTGGTGGGTCATCCCCTCTTCCCCTCTACCTCCCATTTAATGTTGGCTTGTTTTTTTTTTACCATGGGTTTTCTTTTCCCTTCCTAGGCTTTGCGGCGCCTTCTATGTGAGGGGTCCCTCTTGCCTTTACGGCTTAGCTGTGTTGCAGGGGGTCCTTGTGGCCCATCACGGTGCTCCTCGTGTGGTGACAGGGGGGGCTCCTGTGTCCCGGCTGTCCTTTTCTTCCTGGGGGATTTCAAGTCCTTTCTACCTGTCATTCTTCTCCAGCGGTGGTTTTGGTCATTGTGGCATGACTCCTACTTCCTGGCGTGTGGTGAGTTGCCTTCCGTGTTTTGTTTCCATACTCTGACCCTGTTATATGTAATTCCAGTTTATACTATTCCAGTTTGTAATGATATGATGTTTTTCAGAAAATGTATATGGGTATGATATGTGGCCCCTGAAGTAGGGTATTTCACCCCGAAACATGTCGGGCCTCCGCCCATGAAGATATTACATCCCCACATGAATCACATCTCTTCATGTATACATTTCGGATTCTAACAGTCCATGCCTGGATGTGTTTTTAATTATGTTATCCCTTGTATGTTTGTAAACTTTGTTTACTTTGTAATAAATGGTGTCAATTTTATATAAATTTTGTTGTATATACTGCCTTAAAAGTCCCGCTACATGTACTGGGGGAGTACCCTGTGTCTCTAACTAATTGGGATGTTGGCAGACCTATGTGACATGGTTGGGGTTACCTCTATTAATAATGGAAAATGTGTATTAAGGGGTTCAAGAAATCTGTACATGGATACTGATACTTTGAATTACATATACAAAATGTCTAGCACATTTGCACTAGAACACAACGGGGTTGATTTACTAAAGGCAAATCCAATCTGCACTACAAGTGCACTTGGAATGCAGTCACTGTAGATCTGAGGAGAAGATTTGAAATCAGAGGAAGCTCTGCTGATTTTATTATCCAATCATGTACAAGCAAAAATGCTATTTTTTATTTTCCTTGCATGTCCCCCTCGGATCTACAGCGACTGCACTTCCAAGTGTACTTGCAGTGCAAAGTGGATTTGCCTTTAGTAAATAAACACCAATGTCTTGTATAGAAGATACTGCCATCTTAGTACAATGACATGTCTAAGGCAGAACATTTCTTGCAACATGCATAAAAGCCTGCTTGATTTTGCATATGAGCCTATAGGCTCAATTCATAAAGCTAAAAACACCAGGATGAGAATCCTTTTTTAAAAAAGCGAGAGCTACTTTAAGCTGAGTCCAATCAGATTTGAATATTACAGTCACGTGGTTATAATAAAAAGGTCCTTATCCTTGTATAAAGCTTCATTAACTGAACCTTAAAATGGAACCTTACCCATAACACCCAATACAAAAAATAAAAGTTCATTAGCAAGGAACATACATTCCACATTAATCACTTGCTGAGCAGCCAACAGTAATTTTACTGCTGGCCAGCGACTTGAGCAAGCACCGCGAGACAGATCAGTACATAGCTCCACTCATGTGCACAGATGCGTCCCCTGGGGTGCAAAGCAGCATGATCTGCGGTGCTCAGTATTGATGCTGTGATCAGCCCAGATACCAAGTGACCGCTGTGCGATCACGTCACATAGTAAACAACAGTCATGAATGAAATCCATTCATGAGATCACTGTTTACTACTGTGTGATCTGTGATTCGTCACCAGTGATCACATGGGACCTGGCCCATTAGCTAGCACCTTGAACCATGTGATAGCTGTTCCCAATCACATCATCACAATAATAAACAATGAATCACGAATGAAAGCCATTCATGACAGTTCAAATGATTGCTGTTACAGTGATCATCACCGTAACAAGCAAGCACAGTGTAACAAAAAAAATATCCCTGACCCCCACATCAGAGTAGTAGTGTCACTATGGTAACACTGGATTACTTTGATGACAGTATGTAAAAAAAACATAGGAAAAGAAAAAAAATTGTAATAAAAAATGGTTTAGTTTACTGTCACCAGTCCATATTCCTGATCACTGCCACACCAGTCATATGATTACACTGTGCTACATTGGTGACTGGTGATTATTATAATTTTCAAAAAACTGTGACAAAAAAAAATTACAACTTTAAAAAAAAACTTGCCATGTCTCTTACTAAATACATTGGACTGTGTACTTTCCAAAAAGGGGTAATTGCTGTCCTGGCATTTCAGGTCCTCAAGAAATGGGATAGGCAGTCAGATCAATCAGGATTGAATATATATATATATATATATATATACACAGTATATACACACATACACCATAGTTTGTGGACTAACTTTCACACAGGCTAAATAATGTACACGGATTTGGGTTATGTTTACCAAAGGAATGAAGTAGAATAGTAGAATACATGTTGGCCTAACTTTATGAAGAAAGTTAATGATTGCAAAATTTTATAACAGAAACTAAGAAAAGCGGGTTTTCAAAATATTCTGTTTTTTTTGTTTATATAGCAAAAAATAACTAGATGCCACCAACAGAAAGCTCTATTTGTGTGAAAAAAATTATATAAATTTAATTTTTTTTAACAGAAGAATTACTGGATTTTAAATGGTTTTCCATAGCTATACCTGAAAAAGGGGCCAGCCTGAAGTGATCTAGCAGGACTTTAATTATCTGACTAAAGTTCCACTTTAGGGGCCAGCATCAACTGACTTTTCTTTGTGTCAAAATTGCTTCTCTTCCCCATAAAAGTCAACATAAATGCAAAATCCTATTGAAGCAAGTTGATATGGTTTAAGAAGTCAACAGATCGAATGTGTAGATTGTACCTATACATTAACATTTACACTGGGCCTCTATTATTCTATATGAGCCAAACCAGAATAGGGCCAGCTCAGATCCTGGATTGGGGGCACGTGGACTGTGTCTAGTTCCCGGGACTGCGATGCGCAGCAGCGCATCCCCTCCTCACCTCCCTTGCGTTGTGGGCGGGGGGATGCTTCTGCGCATCGGCGTCATGTATGCGCCCCGCTCGCAGCATCATCCGATGCCACGATGCGGCGATGTGTCAGTCCAACTCGCGCCAGATTTGGGACGGGCACGATTCCACCTTTGGCATTGCTGAGGGTGGATTTCATTGTCCGTTCCTTACTTTATCTGGTGCTGCACATGACGTTGGTGGGGGACACGCCCTTGATTGGGCCCATATTTAGCCAGAAGTCCATTCCACATGTGCTTACCACCAGAGAGGCATCACACACAGTTGATCCACGGTATTCCACACGCAAGTCACAGAGGTCTTTCCTAAGACCATCCACATCATCCACCACCCCCACTATCTTTCCCCATTTCCTCTTTCCACCCTCCCCCACCCTTTTCACTCTTTCCCCTTCCCCTCTCTCCCCCCCCCCCCACCCCCAGTCATACACATTGTACTTAGTTTTTACCAGCTTATGTTTCATTCACACCCTTACACACTTTTTTATATTTTTTCACAATTCATTTTGATTATTACAGTTTACACTCTTTCCACATGGGATGTGTGTCATGTCGACCTGCCTTTGGGCTCATTCCGTTTAGGTTGGGGTACCCCACCTCAGCCCCGGGGCAGACAAATTTTCTGGGGCTCCCCATCCATTGATATCAGCTGGGCACTGTTCAGCCGACTTGTGAGTATAGATCCTTTGCTCCCTTACAGCTTTTTATCCCTTTTAGAGGGTATCAGCCAACTAACAAATATATTTTATATTTATACACTCGCAACTAACTCCTGACGAATGCCAAAGAGCCATGAAACGCGTAGAATTTTTAGGGTGCTTTGATAAGGTCGGCTTACTATCTTGCAATTTTGTTGGCCTGTGTATACAATTTTATGTATTTGAATTTTATCAAGTCGAATGTTATGTATGTGTATGGTCAATGTGTATATCTACATGGCAGCTTTTTTGCATATAGTACATTACTAGCTAACAATGCATTATGTATCTCCAGACTATGGAATGTTCAAATGTACCTGTATTTGTTCAATAAAATATACATATATATTTCAAGCAATATCAGTCTGCATTGACATCCCTCATTTAAAGTCCCACTTTCTCTTTTCCCCCTTTTTTTGTTATATGTAAATTAGGGATGGAGGTTTGTCATTGCGGTGGTGGCTAGTTCACACCCTTTTTTCTTGCTCAACAGATCGAATGCACCTATCAGACAATGCTGAAGGATGTCAAACTGATGCCAAATGAAAGGAGATTACACTTGAAAACATGCTACATTTTCCCACTGAAACAAGCCCAACACATGGTCATAATTGGAAAAAAGCTTTGTGAATTTTACAGACCTAGAGAAGCCAAATCAGAATATTGAGAACTTAGAAGGAACAAGTCCACCGCCGTTTGCTGTCCTGAGCAATCCAAGGCCAACTTCTTATAGAAATCAGTAGCAGGACCCAGATGCTGTATACCCTTAAATAAAATCCATAAACAAGTTAAAACAAAGCTACAATGTAAACATTACTGCTTGTACACTGACCACATGCATGGTCTGGACACAGATTATTTGTGTCCAGAGCTGTGCTTCTGTCCATGTGCATTAAGATTACTACAGTTGCTTTGTCTCTCAGTGTGTCCTTGACAGGCTGTCATTCACCCGACACAAGCACCTATCTTCACACAGCAGAAGGGGTTTATGCGCCTGTGTGAATGAAGCCTCAGAAATAATTATATACTATTTTGGACTTGTCACCATGCAAGTGCTCTTTAAAGCTGAATTCCAGGAATTTAGCCACTTCGTAAAAAGTAAAGGTACACTGAGTGAAGTCCAACTAGGTGCATGACACCTCCTGAACTTATCTATATTATTTACATTTGACAGGTTTATTGCTCTGCCAGAGAGACACTAAGATCAGAGAGGACAGAAGCACATAAAGCAGCTATGCCCGCCCCTCCCCTCTGCTGCCCATTCACAGAAGCCTTTGTATTTTTATTGCATTAATAATTTTATTTACTTTTTGCACAATTATATTGCACGAGAACACATGGGAGATTGGAGGCTATATATTATATTAATATGAACTTTATTTCCAATTTTTCATGTAAAGTATTAAGTTGGCACTTTATGATTGTTTGGTTTATTGAATTTGAGTTTTGGAGCACCAATTATTTATGGCACAGCGCTGCAATCAATTTTATTCTGTTTTAGGATTGCGTTATAGTGTTTTGGGCTTTCTATTTGCAGTGGCAGCGGAATTGGGTTTCTATTTTGTGCGTGCACTTTTTACTTTGCGGCTCGCACGGCCACATCATCATAAGCGCAGAGTAGCGAAGATCCAATATCTTCCAAATCATATTCAAAATAAATGCCAGTGCCTCATAGCTGCCCCTTGGGAAGCCTATGTCACCAGTGCCTTCCAGGGAGATCTCACTTGTAAACTGAGAAATCTCGCTAGATCTCAGTGGAAAAGGTTTTTTTTATCTATAGATAACAGTGAGAACACAATGGCAACATGGCGCTGATAAAAACACAGAGGAAGCCAGCTACCAATGACATCTACAGTTGGCAAGGGTTTACTGTACATGAGGAGGAAGAGGAGGGGAAGGGCATTAGCATAAAGAAACACAATAAACAGTATAAAATAAATTAGTATTTATTTGGCTTTACCCTTTTTCATTAGTAGTTTCAGATAAGAAGGCAGGCAAGAAAGGGATTGGGGCTTACTTTAAAGAGAGGGCTATATGTTGCACCTACTTTTACATTCACCTTAAAGTAGTTGTAAACCTCAAACATGAAATATGAACAAAGCATATCCCTCTATAGTGTGTGCTTGTCTCAATCCAGAGCACTAAGTGCAGTTTCTATCTGCTGCCTCGCTCCTCTGCTATCAGCATAAGACAATTTGGACACATTTTCCTGACAAGAAAAAAAGTGACAGGGGAGGGAGCTCCAGCACACTGCCTGTAATTGACAGTCTCAGCTCTGTTCCTGCGTGAATGAGGCTGTGACCCTTCCCTCCAATCAGCTCTCACTAAGCTCTGCAGAGTGTAACATTAGCTCCTCACCCCCTGATTTCTGGTAGTTCAGATAAGCTGTATAAATTCTGTACTTTGAATGGACATAGAGAAGACTGCAGATAAGACAGGTACAACTTATGTAGGAGGATTTGTTTCATCTCTGTGTGTCACCTGAGGCCAGCCACTTCACTGGGTATATGTAAGGGTTTACAACCACTTTAAAAGGTAAAATGTTCCTTTTTTTTCACACACTTGCATAACACCAGCATTGACTGTTATATGTAAAGCAGCTTGTTCCCTGTGGTGCAACCATCTTAAAATTCCTTGAGTTGGTTTAGAGTCTGGCATATTCAGACGCTGCCTTTTCTAATTTACTACAATGTAATTCAATTTTACAGTCTTTCCAGCATATCATTCACTATTCTCATACTGTGCATGTCAATAAATGCAGAAAATGAGCAAGAGACAGTGTACCTTAGTGCTGGACCTTTGGTTGGGATCTTCTCTAGATTGCAATAGACCAGCACCCAAAGATGGCAACTGAGTCTGAAACACCGATATCCGTCCACCCGTAGGAGACATCAGTTTAAATGCTCCTTGAAGAGCAGGGCCTAAAGCACTGTGTGTTTCTCTTGTGCTTAAAAACATGCTGGGCAGAGCTGTTAATAGATCTTTGATGAGCTATAGTTAAAAAAAAAAAAAAAGACACAAAAATACATTTTAGTATAAAACACCAAAGTTATGAGTAGCTGCTCTCTAAAAAAGAAACAGATTCAAGACATGAATTACAGTCATATTCAGACTGTCATTGCAGCAGAAGCTGTTCTTGTACTCAAGTCAAACAAAAAGTATTATATGCATTATAACAGCCTAATGATGATGCAAAGAAGTGGTCTGCAAACTGTGGCACAGGGGCTGGATGTGGCCCTTTGCTTGCCTTTACCTCGCCCTTGGAACACTATTCCTCCCACTGATACAATACACTATTCTGCCACCTGACACCAAAAAATGGGGCACCATTTCTCCCACTGACACCACATATGGGTCACTATTCCTCCCTATGATTCCAATGATGGGGCACTATCCCCCCCCCCCCAATACTAAATGTGGCAATGTTTATTCCCACTGGTGCCAAGAAAATGTACACACCCGCTGGCCACAATCCAGCCCTCCTAAAGTCGGAAGGACAATAAACCAGCCTTTTATTTAAAAAGTTTGGAGGCCCCTGATTTATATAATAATCATATGCGAATTAAAGTGGTTCTAAAGGCAGAAGGTTTTTTACCTTAAAGGATAAGTTCACCTTTTAAAAAAAATAATAGATGCACATCTTTTTGCAGGTAAAAAATGTGAATTTATTATTTTTTTTTATTAGGAGCCTGGAAAGCATTGCACCCACAATCAGCAGATAGTGGGTACAATGCAGGACTCTTGCAGACTCTGTACATTGTATAGTCAAGCAGTTACACACTAAAAGAAAGCATCAATGAACTAATGAACTACCACAGCCAGGGCAGCCATCAGACATTTTGGGGCCCCCTTACACAGCTTTAGACCTGCCACCCCCCCCCCCCCCCGTCTGACCACCAACATTCCCCAGGGCCCGCCCACTGGCCAGGGGTGTACACATGTTGCAGCCGCAGTAGGAATTATATACTCTGTCACACTTACCAGGTGTAGCCTGCCAAGCATGACCCATTCAAGCGAAGTGTGCAATGCATGCTAGTGTGGGATCCAAGGGGTTAAAAAAACAGTGCAC
>BLSH010316628.1:887014-907353 GCA_018402905.1 Glandirana rugosa
CACGAAACAACCCAAATATTATGTTTAAATTTTGACTCTAGGTGGGTTTTCCCCTACGAGGCGAACTGACGAAGGGGGGGGGGGGGAAGGAGACGGTGTAAACCGTGGAAATTTCCCCCCCCCCCACCCATGGACCAGAAAACTCGGTCCACCAGCGGGACGCTGGAAGACCCCGTGAAGTGTCCAGGGTCTTATGACACCGAGTAAGTGTTGCGCGTACGCGTTCCTCCAGGTTTTAAAGTTCGTATGTATATTGTAACCCAAGTTATTCGTTCCGTGAAATAATGTGACGTGTATTAGTATTTACATCATTCCCTGTAACCTGGGTTTCATATGTTTGTATTCGATCGCTCAAAAGACCAGGTACCCACCCCCCCCCCCTTTAAAGGTGCCAAATGTGGCAGAGGAAGGGGGGGGGGGGGAAGCAGTCAAGCGGAGCATCCCCTTTTGGGTGGATCTCAGTTTTAAATTTGTATTATAAACCCAACAAAGCACTCATTTTTTTCTCCCTTATGATTTGTTAACTATACCATCAAATGTTTTGCACCCTGCCAGCCCACTGCTGTTAATAACAAAGCACTTCCAACCCCATGTTATGGAGGCAGAAAGAGGTGGAGGCGACCTGTAGTACCTACACTTCCAGTCTTAGGGTGACAACACCTCTGTAGATACAGTAGAGCGAGGAAGCCTTGTCACAATAGGACAGGAAGGGAGTTAGGACAACCAGATACAAAGAAAAAAGCCTGAAAAAATGTAAGCTAGTAGTTCCTGAAATATGAGATATATATATATATATATATATTCGTTTTTTTTTTCTTGGGTTTAGTTTAAACCAAGGGTGGACAAGATAATGTAGACCAACCTTGGCCTACACTTTAAATCAAGGGTAACAAATTAAAATTGACCTCTAAAGTATGTTAATTCAACATACACACCAGCATGCAGCCTAAAAAGCAAAAAATAAAAAACTGCACTATATATAACTAGTGTAAGAGCCCACCTAATTATTCCATGCAGTTCATGACAAATCAGATAGTCCCTTGTACTACAACATAGTTGAAGAAGATTGTATTAAGTATGGCTATCTATAAAGTTTTATGTGGGCTGTCTGGATCCCTGAAAAGGGATTTAAATATATCAGCCTTCATTATTAATTCTATGTCAGTCATTAATTCATGTCAGTGGTGCACTTAATATTCCAAGTACTTACCATCTACATCTGAAACAATTAGCATTTGGGGCTGTGAAAGGCCTTCTTGTAAATTGTAGAAATGCACAGTGCTATCAAATGTTATGAAGCCAATTTTTGTTCTGGAATCTCCACGCAATCTTAAAATAGAGATAGATTGACATGAGTGTCATGATGGACAACAATAATCATAACCATGCTTAGATTTCAGTTTCTTGTGGTTACTGATCACCTAAGTTTGTCTGTGAGTGCTATATTAAAGGCCTTCATTTCCATAAAAAAATGGAGTATCAGGAAAGATGGGATGGATAAAGTAAGTGGATTTGAAAGAAACTACTCACCCCTTTCAGAACAATTGGTAATGTCACACTCACCAACCTGAACTCCTGGTATTACAAAAAAATCCCTTATAAGGCTTATGGATTTTTAAGTGCCTGTTGTTTGAAAGTTTGTTAAAACTTAAACTAAAAGCATAAGTAGAGTTACTATTTAAAACTAACCCAAGGTTTCCTAAAGTGTGACATATTTACTACTGGCAGTATATGGTCTCAGTACTGAGTGTACACAACAGCACAAAAAGACTTGGAATGAAATACAGAGAGCTTTGTATGTCATAAAAGAACATGACTCCTCTAGTCATAACTTAAAGTGGAAGAAAAGCCTAACCATATAACCTGAGAATATACAAAAGGGCTCATTTTTCTCTTGGAAAAATACTGTAATTAAGACACTTTAAATACTTGAGATTGGTACATGAACAACATGCTCTACAAAAAAACTTCTAAAGCAGTCCGCAAGCTGCTTTCTCTGGCTAAAGTTAAATTTAGACAACAGCTATTAATGGTTTGGAATGAATAAGTCATTCAGATAAAAGTCATACATATTCTGAAAATCAATAATTACATAGCGCAATGCTTAAATATGTTACCTTGCCAAAAAAAAAAAAAAATTTGATAAGCTTATCTATTTTTTAGCAAACACAGTGAGCAGCTCTGCAAAATAGTGTATATGCATATTTTAAGACATGGGCAAAATGGCTTAAAATGTAAGACTACTACATTGTATTCATTTCAGACTCCTAAATTGGGTAAAGCTTAGTAAAGCAAATCAGAATATGACATATTAGTGATTATTAACTAACGTCTTGATAGCGTTATTTATCTATTTGTTGTGTATCCCCTTGGTTACTAATATACAATATATATACTCCATTACATTGATTTCAAAGGGGATGGGATAGGTTATGTGATGGAGGCTGTTCAATAAACCAAACATTTCTGCAAAAAAATACATACTTGTCTAGATTTTCCAAAAGTGACTGAGAGAAATATTGTAGATACCCCGACTCTATAGCATTGTACGATACATCCAGAACAAACAGATAAACCGCTGGGGGAGGTGGCCGAAGCTTTAGTGAAATTGAGAAAAAAAAAAACAAAAAAAAACACGACTTATTACAAGCTTATATAAGAAGACATAATCTAAAGAAGTTATAATCTTTAGGTGAATAAAAGCATGCACTGTGAAAAGTATGAACCAAAGGCTGCTCCAGGTGGAGTGATCCAAGTAGCTCAGAGTCCACTTATTGAAAGGGGTGCACACCCTGCTGTTGCTGCAGTATAGACATAAACCATGGAGAAAAAGTACGGCTGCACACCCAATACAATGCAATATGTGCTTATTCCAGGAGATCATAAAATCACATCCAAAGAGCGTATGGCACAGAAGAAAAAGGGGTAAAGCGTTTCACACGTCTTGCGTGCTTCATCACAACCACCAGGTTGCATTGTATTGGGTGTGCAGCCAATCCTTTTCTCCATGGTTTATATGAATAAAAGCATGGTTACAAGAAGTATTTAAAGTGATTGTAAAGAGATTTATTATTTTTTTTAAAATAACAAACATGTCATACTTACCTATTCTGTGTAGTGGTTTTGCACAAAGCAACCCCGATCCTCCTCTTTTCGAGTCCCCTGCTAGTGCTCCTGGTTGCTTCCTTTCCATCCTGTCACAGCCCAGCATACCTTAAAGTGAATGTACAGCCAAAACTTGTTTTTTAGTTTTGGATAGAGTGGGGAAGGATTAGAACCCCTGCCATGCTATATGGGGTCCCTTTAGAAAAAAAATTCCTTCATTTCTGGTCCTGCTGATCAGAAAGGAAGTGAGGTGAACTCTGCAAACAGCAACATGTACAGAAATAAAATTATTTTCTTTAGTAGTGGGGGTGCCATATGGGGCTGACACAGAAGACTGGAGAGACACAGAAGCTCCATTAAGCAGCCCTAACTGGGATTTTAGTCTGCAGGTCAGGACCATGCAGGTGAACATTAAAGCGATATTAAAGCCTTATATGTTATACTTACCTGCTCTGTGCAGTGGTTCACCACAGAGCAGCCTCAAACCTCCTCTTCTCGAGTCCCACGGCAGCGCTCCTGGCCCCTCCCTCCTGTTGGGTGTCCCCAGAGCAAGCAACTTGCTCTGGGGGCACCCAAGGAGGCGCGCTCCCGATTCCCGATGTCCATTCACACACGGCGCCGTGGCTTGGCCCCGCCCCCTCTGCCTGATTGACTCATTGGCTGTGAATGACAGCAGCATAAGCCAATTGCTCCCGCTGCTGCCAAAAGACAATCAGGAGTGCGAGTCTCCAGCGAGGCAAGGCTCTCATGGACATCGCTGGATCGAGAGGGGTTTCAGGTAAGTATTAGGGGGGCTGCTGCATACAAAGGGTTTTTTACCTTCATGCATAAAATGCATGAAGGTAAAAAAAACTTGTGCCTTTACAACAACTTTAATAAACGGAGTTGTAACATGTTGCTGATTGCCTTACACTATTAGAAGCACAGGAATGTACAGTGGTAATAAAATAGTATGTCCCCTACCAAGACAAGGTCACGTGTAGCAGAAGCCCAATAATTATAGCACAAACTGAAGTTCATGTCAAATATATACCAATGTTCTTTTACTTAATGTGTATATAGTTCGACAGTGCTTAACAGAGCTTGATCTTTACCATATAATCGGAAGAAGCAATGAACTCCACAGAAGAACTCAAAACCTCGGTTTGTTTGTGTGGCTCTCCATAACTACGAGTCACTGGGTTGTACATGAATTCTTCTGGCACTAAAGAGAAAACAATGAAAATCACGTTTAGCAATAGCATTAACTAAAGCAGAGGTGGAAACTTCTAACAGAAAATGTATTAACTGATGTGCTTATCTTAAAGCATATCCAAACCCCTAGGTGTACATAATAGGCCATAGTGCCACATCTGTATTTTATTATAACTTATAACAGGTTACCCAAAATGTTGAACTTTCATGGCACCAAAACACAAACTCTAAGAGTCGGTTTACACATAGGTGATCCGACTTCAGGCATGACTTTGTAGGTGATTTGAACGGGACTTAAAGCTTAAAGCGACCTCCATGCCTGAGGCAATCACAGAAGGGATGGGGGGGGGGTTCCTGGGTAATTCACAGAGTAAATTATTTTGTTTTTCCTGTAAAGTCGGTTCAATACAGATGGGGATCCCACTTGGAGGCGACTTCCATTGAATTCTATGAGCGCAAGTCGGATAGAAGTCGTTTTAAAGTAGTACAGAAACCTTTTCTGAAGCGGAGAGACTTCAGTAGTGTACATTAAGACTGCTCCCATTCACTTCAATGGGATTTTTGATGTCAAGCAACTTGGGGCGACACAAGTCTGATCCCAAGTCGCTGTAGTGTGAACCGGCTCTAAAAACTGTCACATTTATTTAAAGTGGATGCAAACCCTCACATATTCCAAGTGAAGTGAACAGCCTCAGATGATACACACGGATGAAACAAATCCTCCTAAATAAGTTTTGCAGTATCTCACAAAAGTGAGTACACCCCTCACATTTTTGTAAATATTTTATTCTTTCTTTTCATGTGACAACACTGAAGAAATTGCACTTTGCTATAATGTAAAGTAGTGAGTGTAAAGCTTGTATAACAGTGTAAATTTGCTGTCCCTTTAAAATAACTCAACACAGCCATTAATGTCTAAACCCCTGGCAACAAAAGTGAGTACACCCCTAAGTGAAAATGTCCAAATTGGGCCCAATTAGCCATTTTCCCTCCCCAGTGTCATGTGACTCGTTAGTGTTACAAGGTCTCAGGATCTGTAATAAAGAATTGTTGCTCTACATAAAGATGGCCTAGGCTATAAGAAGATTGCCAAGAGCCTGAAACTGAGCTGCAGCTTGGTGGGCAAGACCATACAGCAGTTGAACAGCACAGGTTCCACTCAGAACAGGCCTCACCATGGTCGACCAAAGAAGTTGAGTGCACGTGCTCAGCATCATATCCAGAGGTTGTCTTTGGGAAATAGATGTATGAGTGCTGCCAGCACTACTCCAGAGGTGGAAGGGATGGGGGGTCAGCCTGTCAGTGCTCAGACCATACGCCGCACACTGCTTCAAATTGGTCTACATGGCTGTCATCGCCGGAAGGAAGCGTCTTCTAAAGATGATGCACAAGAAAGCCCACAAACAGTTTGCTTAACACATGCAGACTAAGGACATGGATTACTGGAACCATGTCCTTTGGTCTGATGAGACAAAGTTAAACTTATTTGGTTTGGATGGTGTCAAGCGTGTGTGGCAGCAACCAGGTGAAGAGTACAAAGACAAGTGTGTCTTGCCTACAGTCAAGCATGGTGGTGGGAGTGTCATGGTCTGGGGCTGCATGAGTGCTTCCGGGAACTGGGGAGCTACAGTTCATTGAGGGAACCATGAATGCCAACATATACGGTGACATACTGAAGCAGAGCATGATCTCCTCCCTTCAGAGACTTGGCCACAGGGCAGTATTCCAGCATGATAATGACCCCAAACACAGCTCCAAGATGACCACTGCCTTGCTAAAGAAGCTGAGGGTTAAGGTGATGGACTGGCCAAGCATGTCTCCAGACCTAAACTGTGTGAAGATGCCCCACAGATGCTAAATAGGGAAGGGGGAGGAGCGCAAGGTCTCTAACATCCACCAGCTCCTTGATGTGGTCACGGAGGAGAGGACGAGAACTCCAGTGGCAACCTGTGAAGCTCTGGTGAACTCCATGCCCAAGAGGGTTAAGGCAGTGCTGGAAAATAAATATTGACACTTTGGGCCCAATTTGGATATTTTCACTTAAGGGTGTACTCACTTTTGTTGCCAGCAGTTTAGACATTAATGGCTGTGTGATGAGTTATTTTAAGGGGACAGCAAATTTACACTGTTATACAAGCGGTACACTTACTACTTTACATTGTAGCAAAGTGTAATTTCTTCAGAGTTGTCACATGAAAAGATATAATAAAATATTAAAAAATAGGGGTGTACTCACTTCTGTGAGATACTGTACATGTATATCTGCTGTCTTCAGCTTTATATACTGTTTAGAAAATGCACATTGTTTTAGGAGATTTTGTCTTCCTGGTTAACACTGCAGTGAAGTCTGGGCATACAGCCAAGACAGCTGATTGGAGGAAAGGCACACACCCCCTCTCCTCATAGGTAGAGAATTTCAGCTCTGTTCCTTGAATAGTTCAGCACTGTGCTAATCTATTTATAGCTCCATCTCCAACACAAAACTTTGGCTCTTTTTATCATAAGTGATGGAGAATTTGTTAGGAGTCATCATGCTGATAACAGAAGAATGGAGCAGGAGACAGCTACGGGAGACAGTGCTTTGAAGAGAGATAAGAAAACTCTGCAGGTCTATGTGCCCAGCTCAAATTTCACGAATCGGGTTTACATCCACTTTAAGTGGATTAAAACACATTATTGTTAAAATTTACTAATTTACTTTCAAACCTAAAAATACCCAGACAAATTAAACTCATTTGACCCGATAATGATTTTGACATTTGAAAAACAGGACTAATAACCACTACCTATTATGCCACAAGGTTAACCTAAATATCCTGTATTTCCTGTCTTTGTGTTTATATGCAAAGTATTAATATTAAAAAGCGATCATAACAATGAGCTCAATATAAATTTGTTAGTTACCCCTGGGACTATACTGGTTTGGATGAGCCTGCCTCCCTCCTTCTTTGGCCTCCACATCCACCTATATATGGTGGGGGATTGGGTTTTGTACATGGCTTAAGTCAGCGGTGTATTTAGGTTTAGTGCTGCCCTAGGCCTGACTAAACTCATGCACCCCTAATTTAAATATGACCAGCCCCTTCCTGTCAAGGACAGGCCTCTTTCAGTTTAAGACCCGCCCTGTCATCTTTTTAGGACCCACCTTTTCATATTAGAGCTCCACCTCTTCCTCGCTCTACATTAAAAGTGGGTACCAAGTGCAGCCTCATCACTGCCTTTTAATGCAGCCTCATCAGTAACCATCAATGCAGCCTCATCAGTGCCCACAAATGCAGCCTCATCAGTGCCCACAAATGCAGCCTCATCAGTGCCCACAAATGCAGCCTCATCAGTGCCCACAAATGCAGCCTCATCAGTGCCCACAAATGCAGCATCATCAGTGCCCACAAATGCAGCATCATCAGTGCCCACAAATGCAGCATCATCAGTGCCCACAAATGCAGCATCATCAGTGCCCACAAATGCAGCCTCACTGGTGCCCATCAATGCAGCCTCACTGGTGCCCATCAATGCAGCCTCACCGGTGCCCATCAGCACAGCCTCACCAGTGCCTAGCAATGCATACTCACCAGTGCCTAGCAATGCATCCTCACCGGTGGCCTGCAATGCATCCTCACCGGTGGCCTGCAATGCATCCTCACCGGTGGCCTGCAATGCATCCTCACCGGTGCCCAGCAATGCATCCTCACCGGTGCCCAGCAATGCATCCTCACCGGTGCCCAGCAATGCATCCTCACCGGTGCCCAGCAATGCATCCTCACCGGTGCCCTGCAATGCATCCTCACCGGTGCCCTGCAATGCATCCTCACCGGTGCCCTGCAATGCATCCTCACCGGTGCCCTGCAATGCATCCTCACCGGTGCCCTGCAACGCATCCTCACCGGTGCCCAGCAACGCATCCTCACCGGTGCCCAGCAACGCATCCTCACCGGTGCCCAGCAACGCATCCTCACCTGTGCCCAGCAACGCATCCTCACCAGTGCCCAGCAACGCATCCTCACCAGTGCCCATCAGCGCAGCGGGTGAGTTCCTCTTTAATGAGCTTGCATTGATTTCAGCATGCATGGAGCACTTTGCACATGCTGAAATAAATGCAAACTCATTAAATAGTCCACATTCAGTGAAAGTGCATTAATACACAGGTTATGATATTGCAATAAAGAGATCCATGCTATAAATGTATTAAACAGTCCACATTCAGTGAAAGTTCATGTACTGCAAGATTTGCAGTACATGAACTTTCACTGAATGTGGACTGTTAAATGAGTTTGTAGCATGGATCTCTTTATTGCAATATAATAACCTGTATATTAATTTCCATACTGAGCATAGATTTACTGTTTGGCACACACACATTATAAAGGTAATTTTACCTGCTGTTTATGGGCACCGCGAGTCACTCCCCCCCCCCCCACTCAGCGAAGCACGCCCATCCCCCCCCCCCCATCCTACTGCCCAATATACTTGCAAGTGCAAGTGATTGTAATAAGCTGGGAGCTTGTGAGGTAGTCCTTGGTGGAGGAGAAAGCCAGCTGTGGTGTGGAGCAAGATGAGCCTGGAGTCCGTGCAGGGAGACCGGCGTCAGGCTGCCCTTTGTGGCAGTGATGGTATATCCAGAAATCAGATGTCCGCCCAAAGATGATGTGTCCAGCTAGAGTGGTGAGAGGAGCTGTCAGCCCAACCACAGTGTGAGCCAATCGCGTTTCAGAAGCTTAACCATGCCTCCATCAGCCTGCAGAAGAGTTTTACGTTTTTTCTGCCAGTAAGCGTCAATCAGGAACACGAACCAGAAGGGTTTTTTTTACTGCCTCTAAACGGTGATCTCAAAATATGCCTATAAACGTCCTAATGTGCATGGACACCTAGGATAACATAAGCTGCTCCTACAGGCAGAACACAAAACTGCTGTATAAGCAACGTTTTTTACACCAGTGTGCATGGAGCCTAAAAGAGGACTATAAAATAACTCTTCCTTCTGTGTAATATAGGAGGGGAAGTATAATATAGACAAGACTAAGCTGGGAACAACAATGCTAAATAAAAACAGCACAAGGAGCACAGCAAGTGATTAGCTCACATGATATTGGTCAGAATCAAAAGGTATTTTTTGTACTTCTTAAAAGGATATAGCCAAATTCTTTCACAGATACATTTAACCGACTAAAAGGGAGCAAATAAGAAAGTTCATTGTTGGAATTTACATACATTTTTAATTTAAAAAGCCAATTACATGCTGGCTCATAATAAAAAAAATCCTGAAAACATACTTGCATGTGTTGATACATACCATCATTTACTCGGTAACAAAGATTACACTTCCACCTCCTCTGGTCAATAAAAGACACAAATGGATTGATATATGTTCTGCAGGATCGACATCTTATAATGGTACTTGACGATATTGTCGGGATGCGCTAAATAAAGGAACAAGCGACAGTGCTTTTTTCCTTGGCTGTCATATAGTGTATTCATTTAAAAAAAAAAAAAAAACATTACAGGATTTCTCAAGATGCTTAACACATACTTACAGGTTTACTTTTAAAAGGATGGAGTAGTAATCCTAAGGGAAGCTTTGCTTTATTCAAAAGAGCTTGTGTTTGTGGAACACTTGTAAGAGTGCACCTGAAGAATCTGAAATGTACAATGATCTAAAAATGTCAAACAATATAAACACTATAGAGGCAAGCACACATCTATACTGTGCAAATATTTTCACATTCAAGCAAGTCACATATAATGCCTGTAATGTTTACATTACATGAGAAGTAGGATAAGAGTTTCCTGTAACACCTGAAAACACCAGGAAGATGAAACACATTGCGGAAGAGTTACAGGAAGTGACATCATCCCACACAGTACTACCGGAAGTGGGGTCAGTAAATGGGAACCGCTTTAAATACAGTGGAGCCAGTTCCCCTGAAAGAATATGCTGTGAATAACTATGTGCAGGGCATGTGCACTGCATAATGTGAAAGGGCGTTTTTTATGTGGTTTTAAATAGGCAAGTTTTAAATAAAGGTTTTTACATTATAGAGGATTTTTCTTTCTTCCTTATAATACATATGGTAAGAGTTAACTTGCAAAGGAGTCCTGAATGTTTTAATCCCTGCTGGTACAAGCATTTAATGACCCACTAGATGCTAGGGAGTTACGGAAATTCTTTTTTTCCAGTGTAAAGGTGGAGGAACACATAGGGTATGGAGCATAGACCAAAACAATAGTGATTGTTGAAAGAAGTTGCACATCACAAAGCACTTTTGTTGATGGAGTATTGGACACTTTTATTAGGTATGAACACTTTAAAGTTAATTTTTTTAATCATAGTCCTGATTTATGATATGGTTTGAACATAAAATGTTGTATGTACATGTATAAATTAAGCAAAGACACTTTTTTGTGTTAAAACACAACAGCTGATAATTAGTTATAAGAACTTAGCGCGGGTGTATTTAAGATAAGCTATAGTGTTTTTTTTTTGTGTGTTGCCGGAATGTGTGCAATTTTGTGCACAATCCCACAATGCACAAACATGAGCCTACCCTAAAGGGTTTCAGTTCAGTAAATTTGCCAAACATGGAGTTTTGTCTCTGCAGCATTGTATCAAATCTGTATATCGGTTTATCCTCTGCAACATCTGATTCCTTACACTTAAAGGGGAAGTATGGCTGATGTCACTGAGCTGGTCCAAACTCTGCAAGAATCCCAACAATGTATGGATCCGCCCCAAATGCCTGACCAGCAGCAGGGTCAGCATCTCGTTGCAACGCTGAGAGCCTGAGCCAGCCGTTCCTGCCCCCTCCACAGTCCGGCGCTCCAGTGAGCGGTTCAAAGAACGGAGCGATCAGCGTTCTACGAGTTCTTGGTGTAGAGACCCGGCGGGGGACCATCTAGGCAAGTATGATTATTTTTTTTTTTTCACACTTTAAAAACTAACTACAGGCAAAGCTTTTTTTATTATTATTTTTTAGTTATGGATAGCGTGGAGAGGGTTTAGAACATCTGTCAGTTTTTTACTGCGATCTATGCCCCCAGTTAGGGAGATTCATCCTATTTGTCCTGTTTACCATTATCAATGTAAGCAAAAGTAAAACTCTAAATTTTGGGTTGTCCCCAGAACAGGAACAGTGGGAATATTTTCCAATGAAGATGCTAGTTCTGGTCACAACCAGGGATTCCCTCCCACTTCTGGTTTTGGCTATGGGACAGGAAGTGAAGGGAATTATATCCAATGGGACTTGGATTGGCCAAAATATACCTTCCCGGGGTTATAACCCTCCCTTAAGCTATACAAAGTGAAAAAAAAAGTTTTGCCTTTAGTTCCACTTTAGTCGTTCGTTGCACTACAGCACATAATGCTGTATTTTCCTGGTTCTCTCTCAGCATCCTTTATGTACACAGTCCAAATTCCTTTTCACCCCAACCTTACTATAATAGTCCTGGCTGGCTACTTAAAGAACAAGGATATGATGGTGACTCAGAAGATGTCTATTTCCCATAGCGAGGATCATTACGATTTGTATGCCTTTTTGTTTATTTCTTGGTTAAAAGAGTAAGAGTTTTTATTGTACACTGAGGTGGTGGTGCACTCAAGAGTGTTGTGGTGACCGGATTAAGATTCCTTTTACGGATTCAATTTGGGAGTACTCAGATCATCCATATTTCTCTGTGGGACTATATATTTATTTTTTAGTTTACTGTGCATTGATTTATTTCACATATATTGTAGGTTTATACCTTATATATGTTTAGTTTTTAGCACGGCACTTTAGGCTTACTATTTATTCATGCACAATTTATATCTATTATTGAGCCAGCTACTTTGATGCTTTACAGCTTGATTTTGTGTTCATACGTACTAGGTTATTACAAGTCTCCATAACTTCTAATTATACCTGCAAATTAATTGTGCACATGTTTGCCAGACACCAGGGATACACCTTGGAGACCTCATTCCAGTAGCACAGAGTATTTACATGACTGTGGCACTTGTATTTCACTCGCAATACTTACTCTGGGTTGCAGTTTAATTTTTTGAGATCTGTGTTCAGGTTTGGTGCTGGAGGTGGCAAAGAAGACAAAGGAAGAACATTTCTATCTTGAGTAAGATTTATAGGTCTCAGGCCTTCTGGTTGTGGAGCCTGTTGTAGACTTAACCCTGATAGGGAAGCTGGCAATTGATTAATCCCTCCATAGTGCTAGAAGAAAAAAGAGAACAGAGGTTTACTAGGATTGTTTCTGTTTTTTAAGCCACACAGTTATAAACCGATTTTGCTTTTGATACCACGTAGAAGGGTTAAAAGCTCAGTCAGGTATTTGTGTCTCATGAGCAATACTTTTTTTATGTGTATTGTCTGAACAGGACGAGATTACATATCTCTGCAATAAGGATACAGAAGACAAAAACACTTTTAGTAGAGTGGCAAAGGTTACAAATTGCATGAATCTTTTTACTGTCATCTGTGCTTTCTTGTCCAAATAACACCTCTTGTTTACAGGCTTTTCAGGTACAGAAAGTGAGGAATAATCTTCCTAATGAAGTCACAGACTGAAATAAAAACCTTGAAAAATTTTGATTGAGTTAGGCTTTAAAGTGGTTGTAAACCCTTACAAACACTAAGTGAAGTGACTGACCTCAGGTGATACACAGATATTAACCACTTCCGTACCGCCGGACGTCATATGACGTCCTTGGGTTTGAGTGGTGATATCTGAATACCGTTTTTTTCAGCAGGCGATTCCCTGCAAGATAAAAGTGGTCTTAGCGGCGGATTCGCCGCAAGATCACTTTTATCAGCGGCGGGAGAGGTGCTCCCCTCCCTCCCGCCGCTTTCCGGTCATCTCCGCCGCTTACCGGACACGCCGGCAGCGGCGGAGATGATCCAATGCTCTCCCCCCAGTGTCTGAGCCGACTGAGCGGCTGAAGCCACACATCCGGGAGCCCAGGGCAGCGGCCGTCAGCAGCCGGGCTCCACCCTGCTCCTTCGCCAATGGGAAAGCGCAGCGGCAGCTCGCGCATGCACAATAGGGACCCGGCCAAGAAGCCGAATGGCTACACGCCCGGGTTCCCTTACCCTCAACCTCACTCGACCTGCTGATTCGAAGTTCGGTGGGCGGTGCCGACATCGCTGGACTCCAGGACAGGTAAGTATCCTCAAGTTAAAAGTCAGCAGCTACTGTATGTGTAGCTGCTGACTTTTAATTTTTAAAGGAATGGCGGCAGGCGGTGGACCTCCGCTTTAAAGTGGTTGTAAAGGGTTTACAACCACTTTTAGTAGCAGTCTTTCCATTCTAAGGTCCAGAGTTCAGTTCCCACAAGGGACATTTAGAATGAAACATGAATGTTTTTTCTAGATGGGCTGTGTTACATCTACTAAGTTAATTTTCCTTCACACAGGACCTTTTATAAAGAAAAAATAGGAATGTAATCTGTTAACAACGAAGTTGAATTAACTTCAAAAAGTTGAGCTCATTTATTTAGCGCCACCAACATATCCTACAGTTCCTTACACAGTACACTGAAATGGTCATCAGTCTTTATTAAAGCAAATTGCACTGCAACATTCTATACTCAATGGCTAATTTGTTTAGAGGCTAGATAGCGTACTATGCATGTTTTTGAAAACCCATGGAAGAGAACAAACTCTAGGACAGTGGTGAAAATCAAAAACAGCCCCACTGCCCACATGACCACTATACTTGCCTATTCTGAAGCCATTCCGGTCCAGTCCCACGCTGAGCTGTCGCAGGGGCTTCAGTGTGTAGGAGAGGCAGCCAACAGAAGCCCCTTAGTAAGTCTATGGGTGACGTCACTTTCCAGCCTTTGTGGACTTTCTCTTGCACACAGAAGGTGCCATTGGAGACCGGCTTCAGGATAGGCAAGTATAGTAATCTTTTCTTTACTGGAGTAGATAGATTAGGCTTAGAACAGGGGTGGAAGTTAGGGCTTGCCTTTACTTCCACTTTAAGATCAAGATGAGATTTATTCTAGCTCTATCTCAACTTCAGTCATTTAAAGCACTTTTATCAAACCTTTTTTTACCTTGGAATTCTTAAGAATTTTTAAGTAAAAGGTAGGGCATTCTGTAGCATCCACAAGGTACACACTGAAAACTATCTGCCATCTAAGAAGATTCATAGCTGAGCCTGGATTATCCTCATTAGCCATAACAGAAAAACACATGATATGTCTCTCAGACAATAATGTGACAGGCTCACGGTTTAGTGACCCAATTCACAATAAATGTACATTAAGTATATGTTCACTGGATGCTACGGGGCTTCCAAGTCACCAGTAATTACACTTTAAAAACACCAAAACATTTGTACAATAATCAACTTATCACAACAAGGAAAACTAGCGATATCTTACAATTTTTTTTTGAATTGGCAGCATTTTCATAATCTGCAAAGACTGTCGATACTTGTTTCTTAAAGTCATCTACCAAGACACATCAACAAACCAGCACACATAGGGATTGATAGTAATGTAGGCATTGACAACTTAAAGTGTAACTTCAGTCATTTTTTCATCTTTCCATCTATTAAATCTTCTGCCCTTGTTGTTTTAACTTTTAATAGTAAAACGTTTTTTTTTTTCTGCCAGTAAATACCTTATACAGCCCACTTCCTGTTTTTTGTCTGGTAAAAAGCCTAGGCTTATGACATCATGCACAGCATGCTCTCTCACGCTTGTGAGAGTTTGCCAGGAAGGGAGGGGGTGAATCATAAGAGGGCCAATGAGAGCTGCAGAGTTGGAGGTGTGCCTCTGTGTAAATCCAGGAAGTGAACAGGCAGCAACTTCAGCTGCCCACAGTTAAAATGGATATTTTTATTACAAATTATGTGAGCAGACTGCAGTTCCTCTTTAACCACTTCAGCCCCGGAAGGATTTCACACTTTAGGACCAGAGCCCTTTTTGCGATTCGGCACTGCATCGCTTTAACTGAAAATTGCGTGGTCGTGCGACGTTGTACCCAAACGAAATTTGGGTCCTTTTTTTCCCACAAATAGAGCTTTCTTTTGGTGGCATTTGATCACCGCTGCGTCATTTCTGATCGCCGTTATAAACAAAAGAAGAGCGACAATTTTGCAAAAAAAAAAACCAAATTTCTTACTTTTTGCTAAAATACAAATCCAAAAAAAAATATATAAAAAAATTTTTTTTTCATCGGTTTTGGCCGATTTATATTCTTCCTCATATTTGTGAAATAAAAAAAAAAATCGCAATCGGCGTTTATGGATTGGTTTGCGCAAAAGTGGTCGCATTTACGGATGAAGAGAATTCATTTCTGGGGGGTTTTTTTTTTTTTTACTAGTAATGGCGGCGATCTGCGATTTTTAGCGCTACTGCGATATTTCAGCGGACATGTCGGAACATTTTGACACTTTTTTGGGACCATTAGCATTTATACAGCGATCAGTGCTATAAAAATGCACTGGTTACTGTGTAAATGTCATTGGCAGTGAAGGGGTTAACCTGCAGGGGGCGCTCTAAGGGTTAACAGTGTTCCCTGGGCATGTGCTAACTGTGTGTGGGCTGCCCTAACAGGGGAAGGGAAGTGATCACAGTTTCCACGTAGAGGAAGGCTGTGATCACAGCCCTTCCCCCTCTCACAGAACGGAGGTCCGTGTTTACTTACACTGCGCAAACCACATGCGCAGTGCGCGCCCGGCTTTGAAGCCAAAGTCGGGTGCCCACACTTGTGATGCCGGCGAGGCCGAGGGGAGGGGGAGAAGAGCAAGCCCTCGGGCGACCGCATCGTTGGAGCCTGGGACAGGTGAGTGTCCAATTCTTAAAAGTCAGCAGCTACACTCTTTCTAGCTGCTGACTTTTAACTGGGTGGAACTCCGCTTTAAGGACAATGGCCAACAGGTTTTTTTTAACCACTGTCGGTCTTTTGACGCTAAACACTGCTGCTGTTTTTTTTTTCCAACGGCGGGCGGGCTGCTTTGGGATAAAAGAGGCCTCTGTGGCGGATTTGCCGCGAGATCACTTTTATCACTGGCGGGAGAGGTGCCCCAGCCCCACCTCTCGCCGCATCCCTATTTTCTCCCCTATTGGGGAGGAAGTCAAATGAGGGCATGATAGCCCCCACTCGACTCTATGCCACTCTTCCACCCTCCGGCCCTAAAGGAACAATTTAAAAGAAAAAAAATAAAAGACATTGTCGCCATTCCACGAGCGCAATTTTGATGCATGACATGTTGGGTATCAATTTACTCGGCGTAACATTATCTTTCACAATACAGAAAAATATTGGGCTAACTTTTTCCAAAAATTTGTGTTTGTAAGTCTGCTGCGCAAATACGGTGTGACAAAGTATTGCAACAGCAGCCATTTTATTCTCTAGGGTGTCTGAAAAAAAATATATAATGTTTGGGGGTCCTAAGTAATTTTTCAGCAAAAAACAACTGATTTTAACTTGTAAACAACAAGTGTCAAAAATAGGCTCAGCCCTTAAAGGAGAAGTCCAGCCTGAGCTTGTTTGGCTGGTCTTCTCCTATGGGTCACAGGAGTGCAAAACGTATTGTACTAAAGTCTGCTCCCTGCTGACGCTACAGGAGTAGGACCAGGCACTGCGTCATCCCGACTTCAAGAGTCTGGATCCGCCAGGTGCCTGGACCGACAGTCGTCTCAGCCTCTCAGTGAGCCACTGAGAGACTGAGATGGCCGCTCCCCGCCCCTCCACAGCTCAGCGCTCCAGTGACCGTGAAGGAGCAGAGCGGAGGGCTTGTTGATAGACAGGCAGCAGCTCTCCTCTCGGGGATCTGCGAGAACCGAGGCATCGGCGGTGTTTGATGCCTCGGTTTTCAGTATAGAAACGCCGGGGGACAGATGCAGCATCAGACCGTTGCTGCATTAACCTAGGTAAGTATGAATCTGGAATAAAAAGAAACCCCATACTTCTCTTTTAAGTGGTTAATCTCCCCTTGTGCACACAAAAAGCAATAACAATTCAAAGTCTTGATGCCCAATACATGGAAAGGGTCACAAAGGCATATAAAATGCCCACCATAAAAACTTTCCATGCAGAAATGAAACACTTACAGAAGGATACTGTGGGTAAACCGGCTTGTGAACAGGGGTATTTGACTGAGAGCCATGTGGGCTTGCTGAATTTTGATATCCAGGTTGGAGAGCTGGGTATCCATGGCCAAACGGTTTTGAGGGTCTTGATGTATGTTGAATGGCATTAACATGAGCGGTACTATTTGATGCTGCAGGCATCTCTGCAAATACAAACATAGCACTTGTAATAATTAGGACATTAGGCAAAATGTCATTTAAATGGGCAAAGCTGTAAATAAAACAAAATAAAAGGTTTGTAGAATACACAAAGGATGTAAATTAATTTTACTGCTAAATTTGTAATAAAAACATAAGGGTAAATAGATAGATATAATTACCTGTGCATCCTCCTCCTTCTAGGACATCATAATTTTTTGGCTCAGACGACGCACTGCTAGTGGTGGAAGAGCTTTCATCAATGCCTGAAAACACAAACATTAACACTGCAACACGCAAAATTTACTATAGAAGTCAGTCATATTTTAATACAAAAAAAGATCTGATTGGTAATTATTTCTAAAATGTACCCTGCACATGGGGCGAGATGTATAAAAGTGTATCAACGGGTACAAAGCCCATAGAAACCAAACAGGATTTTTATTTTTAAACCTGTAAATTGTAAAAAAAAGTTGTAAGCTGGTTGCTATAGACAAAAATAGGATTTTTTGACTTATCGTAAAATCCTTTTCTCTGAGTTCATTGACGGACGCAGCCTCTTAATCTTGACATGTGGGGTATGCACCTTTTACCAGGAGTAGACTAGGCAGAACATAGTTCAGACAAAAAGCAAGCTAGCCCCTCCCAGGGGGCATTCCTCACTCTGCATAACCCCATCCATCCTGCTAGTACTTCAGTTCGTAACAAGCAGTACAAACTCAGAACACAGAGGGGTGGGTGCTGCGTCCGTCAATGAACTCAGAGAAAAGGATTTTACGGTAAGTCAAAAAATCCTATTTTCTCTTTCGTTCATTGACGGAAGCAGCCTCTTAATCTTGACATGTGGGGACGTCCCAAAGCAGTGTCAAACAAAGAGGGGTGGGCAACAATAATAACAACTTTGTAAAACTTAGCAAAGGTGTGCACAGAAGTCCAAGTGGCAGTCTTGCACACCTGAGACACCGACGCTTGGTGTCGGAAGGCCCAGAAAGTAATCACCCTGGTGGAATGAGTCGTGACCGGAAAAGGGGGTTCTTGACCCCGAACCTCATACGCACGGGTCACAGTCTGTCTGATCCAACGCGAGATAGTGGCCAACGGGGCCGCCAGCCCTTTGCGCGGTCCATCGGCCACCACGAACAGCGCATCCGATCTCCGGAAGGAGGCCGTGGTCGACAAATTCAACCGCAAAGCCCTAACCACATCCAAGGAGTGCAAGGCAACCTCCCTAGAATGTGACGGGCGCGGACACAAGGAAGGAAGGACAATGTCCTCATTAATGCGAAAAGTGGAAACCACCTTCGGTAGAAACGAAGGAGATGGGCGCAGCACCACCTTGTCCTTATGCAGGACCAAGTAGGGAGACTTACAAGACAACGCCGCCAACTCAGACACCGCCTGGCAGATGTGACGGCCACCAAGGCGGACACCTTTTGCGAGAGCAACTGCAAAGAAATGTCTCTGATCTTCTCATATGGCGGCTTCTGCAGTACTGACAGTACCAGGTTCAGATCCCACGGCGCCAGGGGCGACCGCACCTGAGGGGCCACATGACGTACCCCTTGTACAAACGTACGGATCAAAGAGTGCGTTGCTAACGGACGCTGAAAAAGAATCGCTAGGGCAGAAATCGGACCCTTGAGGGTACTCAACGCCAGTTTTTGATCCAGGCTTTGCTGAAGAAAGGCCAGCACATGAGCCACTGAAAAGGAATGGGGGTTCCACCTCCCAGCCTCGCACCAAGCAATATAAACCTTCCAGGTGCGGTGATAAATCTTGCGTGACGTGGCTTAAGCATGGTGGGGATCACTGACTCAGAGACCCCCCTATCCCTCAGTACCTGGGATTCAATAGCCAGGCCGTCAAAGCCAGTGAGTGTAAAGCAGGGTGCAAGATGGGCCCCTGCGACAGCAGACCTTCACGTAGCGGAAGCCCCCAGGGAACATCCGTTACCATCCGTACCACGTCGGCGTACCAAGGACACCGCGGCCAATCCGGAACCACCAGGATAGCCGGAATCCCCTCCACTTCTATCCTGCGCAACAGGCGCGGAAGAAGCTTGAGAGGAGGGAAGGCGTAGAGGAGTCGGTACTGAGACCATGGAGCCACCAGGGCGTCCGCCAACAGATCCCTTGCTCTGCACACAAAGGTTCGCACCTTGCGATTGAACCGGGACGCCAGCAGGTCCACGTCTGGCGTGCCCCACCTCTGGCAGATCTGACGGAACACTTCTGGATGCAGGGACCACTCTCCTTGATCCAGAGTCTGGCGACTGAGAAAGTCCGTCTGCCAATTCTCTACGACCGGAATGTAAACAGTGGAGATGGCCGGCACATGAAGCTCTGCCCACCTCAAGATGTGGGCCGCTTCTGCGGCTGCTGCCACGCTCTTTGTGCCGCCGTGATAGGTTACATACACCACCGCCTTGGCGTTGTCCGACTGCACCCGAACCGGTCAACCGTGCAACCTCTCTGACCAATGGAAGAGGCAGAGCCTGATCGCCCGCAGTTCCAGCACATTGATCGGAAGGCGGGACTCCTCTGAGGACCATCGGCCCTGGGCAGACAGCCGCCCCAGGACTCCCCCCCCCCCCGCCCGCTAGGCTGGCGTCGGTCATGACAATCAACCATTCCAGGGGAAGGACCGACTTTCCCAGACTCAACGCCGGGGCCCGCATCCACCAGGCAAGAGCCCCCCTGGTCTGGTGATCCAACCTGATCACCCGATCCAGAGACAATGGAGACTTGTCCCACTGCAGCAGAATCGCATGCTGCAGGAGCCGGGTGTGACTCTGGGCATACGGTATTGCCTC
>BLSH010316628.1:933092-945951 GCA_018402905.1 Glandirana rugosa
CGATCGCGAGCCTCGCCGGTCTTAGCCATGACGTTCAACGGACTCTCCACACGAGTGGGAGATCACGAAGGACCGCCGGTAGAAGTGACGTACGAGACGTAAGATGTGCACCGACGTCGAAGAAGAAGAGGGACTTTTGCCGCCGACTGTCTCCGTCAAAGAAGACTCGCTAAAACCGCGATAGTCCGTGTTTTTTGTCGTTCATATCGACCCGAGGGAGACCCATGACCACCGCCACCCCACGACAGGAGACCCGAGGACACCCACACACCGACACACACCCCGCAGGGAAGGGAGTTAGGTAGGTAGGTAGGGATTTCATTACCGACTAGAGGGACGACTTGGCCACGTGTAGAATGCAGAGCATGCAGTGAAGATGGCCGCCAGGAAGCACTAGAGGGTGAGCACACCTCTCAGGCAACTTGCAGTACCGATTCTGGCCGCTCCGAGCGCTAGCGGGAAAGCCCCATAGACTGAAAATGTCCGCGGCTACGGCAAAATGGCGGCGATCCGCGGCAAAATGGCGACGGTCCGCCGCAAAATGGCGGCCGAAGACCGCATGGAGATGCTGGACGAGAAGGCTGAACGGAGGTACATCGCTGGGCAGGGGAGTGGGGGTGGGGGCTGGCAGGGGGCAAGATGAGAGGCTGATTCCCACCCGGTGGCTACCCCGGACAGCTACAGGAGCAGAGAAAAAAAAAAAAAAAAAATCGCATTCGCGGACGTCGGGCCCTCTCACTCCCCATGTGGGGAGGGAGGCAGGGCGCTCACTTACCAGTCCGACGCCACGGTAGCCACCCGGATGCAGACTTTCCACCCTTGGCAGGGGGGGGGGGTCGCTGCAGGCCCAGGGTCACCCTGCCGAACGAATCGGGAAGGGGACCAATATGGGGAATCTCGCCCCGGGCCACCCACACGGAACGGGTAAGATGTGGCGGGTCCCTGTGTTGGGGCCGGCTTCGCATCGTGTTGGCCAGGTCGGGGAAAGTACAGAGCACTAAGACTCTCGATGCCCCGACCGGCTTCTTGATAGCAGATCATCTTGATTGCAGAAAAAAGAAAAAAGAAAATAAAAAAGAAAATGGTCACAATAGGACCGCAGTTCCCTATGGGGAAGCCAGGTCAACTCCTTGCAAACTAGGCATTGAAACTGGAGAGCTCCTCTGGGAGGGGGGTTTTAATGTAGGAAAAGAGGACGGCCCCCAGGGGAGGGGCCAGCTGAATTCTTTTCCCTGCCTAGTTAACTCCTGGTAAGACGAACATAAAACCCCACAAAGTCAATGAAGAGCTGCGTCTGTCAGTGAACGTAGGAGAAACTTGGTTTAATAATTACCTGTATTGCATTAAACACTTTCTGGTATCAGACCCTTTCGGGTTCTTCAAGACACTTATAAACTCAAACCAGGTAAAGAATTTCAATACATCCTTACTCCTTACTACCTACCAACCGCTATTCTTATGTGGCAAATTAGGAATTTGACCTTGATATGGGTGTCTCACTGGAAACTAAATAACAGATTTGGACCACCGTGCCCTAAATCTAAGCCCATGTGTTCACAGTAGAGACCAATTACAAACCACTTTTGCGGTGGTATATGGTGCCTACAAGGCTCACTCATGCAGTTCCAACCTACTCACCACTCTTAGTCTATCAGTTGTTATACACAGGTACTGGCGTTTCATTCCACAAAGACCCATATAAGGCTCTGCTTAACAAAAAAACAAAAGCCTGTACTGTCAACACCCAGTTTAACCTGATAACTTAAATTTTCACAAAAGGGTTGAAGCTAGAGCTTGGATGTCCCTTACATTACTCTTTGCAGATGTCAAGCACCAGGTTTCTGTCTCAGTTAATGTTTTATGAAAAACTCGTGGCTATACAGGCTGAGACCATGAAAAAAATTCCAAAAGATATGGGAAACATGGGTCGGAGTCCTACCTTCCGTCTACCTTTTGAAAGGACTTTGACACTCTAAAACTAGGGCTCCTGGATGTCATCCAACAAGATTGAAACTTTGGTTTCAGCCCTCACTGCCTCCTAATCCCTTTCTCCCATCCCATGTTTCCTATTCTTTTCCTTTATTCCTCCCCCAATCACCCCCTACTCTCCCTTTACATTTACCTAGAGCTTCTGATACCCAGTTTTTTAAGTCTGAAATCTATTTGGGGGTGCCTGCAGCTATATTATCTTGTTGTGTATAGAAACCTTTGGTATATTATAGCTCAGCATGCTTTTTGCACCACCTGTCTTTCCTAGGTTGAGACAGAACTGTTCCTCTGTTATTACGGCACTCTCAGTTATTAGACCTGTTTTGTATTACTTGAACTTTGTAACTACTTTGGATAGCTGTATTTAATAGACAATGGACCCAACCGATGCCTGTACTAAATGTTCAAAAAAAAAAATCCTGTGTATCGCTAGTCTATTGAGGTAACTGCCAGCAAGTGGTTAAATCAGTAGCAAGAGATTAAAATCACCCATGTAGCTTGGCACTTACTTTGAACCTTTAGTGAAAAGGAAAGGTGATGCCAATTCAACAAAACATGTTAAAGTGTTACTAAACCCACAACAATAAAATCCGTCCTTCTATACAGCAAAGCATGCTTATTATACTCACTGGGGAACCTAAGGGGTTAATCCTGTGCATTGTGTAAAAAGGCTGTTTTAATCCTTTCTACCCTGATCCTCCCCTTGTTTTACTGTCCCCAATTAATCTGCTAATGGTACAGAGTATTGGGGGTACTCTGCACATGTTCAGTTTGGTGTGTATTGCATAGTTTTTTTTTTTGTTTTTTTTTTTTGGGGGGGAGTGCGCATGTGATCAGCATAGTGCCAATCAGCACTGTCCAGACAGAAATTCAGAGTCATGCAGCCTCATAGGAAAGAAAGAGGAAAATGAAAACTCCTCCTACAAGCTTGATGAGAAAAGGTATTTAGCAGTTTATATATACTAAAATAATTGCATTTCCATGTTCTGTACTGTGGGAGACCAGATATAGTGAAAGCAGAGTCCTGGGTTTAGTAACACTTTAAAAGAAAAAATCAAGCAATTGATTTGTCTTGGTTATACATAAGCCTACTATACACTTTCCAATTTGACCCCTTCTCTTCAATAACAGGAAAAGCTAACAAAAAACTCAGACCATAAATGTGGCAGCTTCCAGACATTAGGGGTCTTTTAGCATCTTTACTCAGAGTGAGTAGTTTGTGTATTTGCTGCCTTGGTCTAAAGGCTATATTGGGAAAGCCTCATCTCCATAAGCTATATTGGTAAATCCATAGCCTATGGCCACTAAGGGGTTAAAGCTCATTACCTAGCTTGGGCAAAACTGAATTTTCCCCAAGTCTTGATTTGACCAAAGACACAACGCCACCGATCCAACTGATTCTGTGTGGCCAACTGCTGTTTTTCCCACAGATAAGCTGCTGCTGGAACCGTTTATCTGTCTTCTCTCATAGAGCATATTGCACAGTATGCCTAAACTACAAATATTTTTTCACCATTCCTCAAAACAGCTGCTTTTCATTTGATTGCAAAACAAATTACTTAATCAAATTACAAAATATAGCACTAATTGAGGTAAGGTGTGGTAAAAAGAAAACACAGATACTATACAGCCTTATAAATAGACTCCATTTATCCTAGCAGTCATATATAGGCTCACAGTACAAAGCTTTACAGAATGATAGGGATCTTGCTCTGCAGCCATGTGACATATCAAATCACATGATATGTATAAGGAAAGAAGTATCGCGCTTAGGATTTAAATAGTAACTCAGCGGCTGCCCTCCAGTGACTCCCTCCCTTTCAGAAGTAAAAGTAGTAAAAATTGGATGTGGCGCTGCCTGAGTATGAAATTTCGAAATATAAGTGAGCAATGTGCTAGTATATGCTAGCCAATTATAAAGATAGGGGATTATAGCGTACTGTTAAGAGTAATATTAAGTAAAGTTCATGTGTGCTAGGATGATTTCCTATGGTGCTCAGTACTCCAACAAATCATAAAATGAAAAAATAGTGAAAGTGTATACCGTCCTAGATAAGCATAAATAATATAGAAATATAAACATTAAATAGTGCAAGTGTGTACACCCTTAAAGTTTCAAAAGAATGCACCATTAAAACAAAATAAAAAACAAAAGTGGTTCACTAATGTGCTGTGAAACTTATAAAGTTCATATCAGTCTGTATATATTAATCATAAGCAAAAATTCACAGTTCATGTATATTCAATCCAGGGTATCTTTTCTTCTTCAGATAAATAGCCTATCGAATTCTTCATACAATTTAGGGTGTTTGGTGCTCATGCGTGCTAATCCTGTATAATCCTATTCATTACAAACAGATGCTGTGAGGTAGAAGTGTTGATCACACGTGCTCCCCTATGGACCCCTCCTTACCAGAGGGCATTACCCCTGCAGGGGTGAAATGCCTGTCTTTTTAATCCACTGATGTTCCTCGCTGTCTAAAATAAAGTGCAGGAGCACCAACAGCACCAGTCTTCTTCAAGTATTCACCCCAGTTAAACTTTTGTCCTTTTCACAGTAGTCTTCATAACGGATGATGTACTTTAAGCTTTCTCGGATAGTGTTGTTTTGTGACTTGAACTCCTTACTCCTATCAATGCAGTAGCTAGGTAGCCAGGCTTGCTCCGGCCAGGGGGTGAAGGTCCTGGAAGGGCCTCCTGGGTCATAGAGAAGCCTCTCAGCTGCAGCCTTCTTCTCTTCTCATACCGAGCCGCTCTTCATTCATCAGATATCACGTCGCCGCTCCGCTCTGGTCAAATAGCCAAATGACTCCCCGAGAAACAACCTCACGGCGCCGCCATGTTTATATGTCTATATTATTTATGCTTATCTAGGACGGTATACACTTTCACTATTTTTTCATTTTATGATTTGTTGGAGTACTGAGCACCATAGGAAATCATCCTAGCACACATGCACTTTACTCAATATTACTCTTAACAGTACGCTATAATCCCCTATCTTTATAATTGGGTAGCATATACTAGCACATCATACTAGCACATTGCTCACTTATATTTCGAAATTTCATACTCAGGCAGCGCCACATCTAATTTTTACTACTTTTACTTTATCAAATCACATGAAACTTACCCAAAAATTGTAATACAATATTTTTTAATAAGCATCCTTATCCTAATGTTTTAGCTTTGTGAATTGAGCCTATAATGCTAGAACTCCACATGGTATCACAAATACGTATACTGTATTTTGGCAAGGTTTACATTTTTTATTAACTCTTAAGTGTGAAATAAAGTTCGGTTTACCTTGCTGCATTGCTGGTGGAGGGGGATGAAGAGAAGACATCAAAGAAGCAGGTTCTGACGACTGTTTGGTGGAAGCATATGTAGTAGTATATGCCGTCAAGGAATTAGGAGCAGATGCTATAAGACCGGGCTTTTGTCCTGTCTCATGGAACGCAGAAGACACTGTGGACATAGGCGACAATAAACAAACAAAAAGAAAATATTCATTTGCAGATTGGGAGACCTTGAATAATAATAACCTCAGAAAATAATAATCCAATCTGAACACTGAAGGGCTGGCAATATCCATCTTAGGCCTTGAAGAGGGGGAGAGGCTGCAGCTGATGGAACATGTAACATGTTCCAAAAGGTGAACTTATCCTTTAAGCATGGCACGTGTGTAAAAAAGTAAAACACTGAGCAACTCGCAAGGAAGTCTCTGTACTAACCATGCAATGTTAGTACAGCTATCTACCTGCTGTGCTATTGTGTGCTGTCAAGCGCTTGGGTATTAATCCCCCCCGTCAGACCGCACAGGTCAGCGCTTGCAGCCATTGGCCGTAAGGTGCTCACTCCACAAAAGCCAATCATAAGATAGGCTTCTGTCAAACAAAAACATGTACACATGGGCTGAATATCAGCTGGCATCTATTGTACCGGCTGATTTTGGCCCATGTATAAGGGGCTTTAGGCACAGAACATTTTTAGATGTGCCCTATAACACAGCAAACCTTCACTTTCAGGTTCACTTTAAGAGCCACTTACTAGAGAGAGATTACACTTAAAGTGGTTGTTAACCCGTGACAACCACTTTAACCTACAGGTAAGCCTATAATAAGGCTTACCTGTAGGTTCCCTGCATATCTCCTAAACCTGCACGGTTAGGAGATATACACAGTGTACCGTCATTGCCGACGTCATTCGGCACATGTGCAGTGAAGAAACATCCAATGTGCAGTTTCTTCACTGCGTTCGTGCCGTGACTGGCGGCTCCCGCGCGCATGCGCAGGAGTGACGTCACGCGACTCTGGCCAGTCACAGAGCCAGGGTCGCGTCCCCAGAAGGAAGAGGGGGCTGAAGATGGACGTGGCCTGCACTGGAGACATCGCAGGCTTCGTTTGCAGGCGACACATAATGGGCTACTATGCGATGCATAGTAGCCCATTATGCTTTTACTTTGCAGGGGAATATAAAGGAAGTAAACCCAATCAGGGTTTACTTACTCTTTAAATGGGTTAGGTAAAAAAGCAGAGGCGCCCACAGAAGAGGCATTTTAACCAAATGCTGTCCGATATATATATAAAAAAAACATCCTGACAGCAAGTGGTTATATCAGGATATTGGCTGCATCCATGATCCTCGTACCGTTTTTTTCAGCCAGCGATCGGCTGTCAGGTAAAAGTGATCACTTTTACAGATCTGCAAAGGGCACACACCACTCAAAGAAGTGGAAGAGCCTGGAACCACGGTAAATGGTCTGAGTGGCTTTCCACATAGGAAATGGAGTAATGTCCATTCCCTGATCCCCTCTGATGAATGAACCTAAAAGCAATAAGAATTTTAGCTTAAAAAAAATGTACGATATTTGGGGGTTCTATGTAAATTTATAGCAAAAAATGTTGCTACTACCATTTATATGAAAATTTTCAAAATTGCCCCGGGACAACAGACAGTCTAATAAAAGTCATATCAGACACTTTAGGGTGGATTTATAAAAAAAAAAACTGCATAGCAATATACTCAGTGTAAAAGAATGTACATTCGTCCTTTGTGAATACAGAGGAAATGAGGGTTATTACTAGGCTATTTCCTGTGCTGGATGAACATTTTTCATGGATTTAAAACAGATAACACTGCATTTGGCCACTAGAATGCAATGAGAATCATAGAAAACTCCAATGATACTTAGCACCATCTATTGGCCAAATCTGGCATTTTCAAATTTAAATCCCTGAAAAACATTTGTCCAGCACAGGAAATAGCCTGAAACATTTACTTTACCCAATTATCCCAAATAGATGTACTTGCACTTTCACTGGGCGTTTTGCTATTCAAATCTTTTACGCATACTCTCCTTATACTCCCACTTTTAGGCAGGACTTCTATGTTAAAAAGTAAAAATGGGCTATTGATTCATTGAGCTAAAATATGGGCAGCACATAGACGTCTATGAAGTAATTCAGCACAGGGACAGTACTGCTCACAGCCAGAGCCAATGTAATCAAAGCCATTGAGCTGCTAGAAGCTTAAGCAAGTGCACATCTGTTCTGATCTGTATTCTAATTAAGTGTAAGTGTTGGGGATGGCAGCAAATTACAATAGAAAAGTTCTACTTTCCCAGATAACAAGTAGAAGAAAAACAAGTCACCAATAAGTCCTGAGAACATTGCCAATGAATTACAATACTTTTGAAGTCCAAGCATAGGAATATATTATTTTCTGAAAAAGAGCAAAAGAGGAAATAAGCGTAGCAGATGAATAGCTGCAAAAATCTGAACCCACAGAATGAAATTTCAATCTTCAACTGTGATTACTGCACTTGAGATGGAGTGTTCTAGATGGAGAATCATTTGAAGATCTGATCATTTGATGACAACCAAATGAAAATGTATATGTCCAGTTTCACACATGCATTTTAATGCAAATATTCTTATGAGCTCGTAAAATGGCTTTAGGGTGCATTCTCTAAGTACTGCACTACTTACTGTACTTTACTACTAACAGGTCATGTCAGCCTGCCAATTCATTACTCTAATGCTTACAGGCATTGATCCACTTCGGTACACTTAGAGGAGGATGTCATGGATTTAATTCACTGTGGCTTATACATAGAAAAGTACAGGCAGAAACTGTTCCTTTAATATTAGCTAAGCCTGTGACAAGCACACATCTGATACCTAGTGATTGGTCAGCATGCATATCTTAAAGTACAGTTGAAGGCAAAATACATATTTTAGGAAATGCTCATATAAATACCTGAAAGTTACACATGGTAATAAACACAATACCGGTAACTGAAATGATTATTTTCATACTATGCAGGAAAATAGCATGTAGCATGTGGTCTGTAATTTCCATTCATTTCTTCTTTGCTATACACTGCTAGAGATGAAGGGAGGAGTTCAGCAGAGCAGAGGTCAGATGTCGTTTCCTTTCAGTAAAGTGGCTTGTCTCTCCAACAGATCTCCAGTTTTTTATTATGATGCTCAGTCAATTTTGCATAACACACACCCATCTGCTAATCAATAGCTGGGTGTATGCTATGCAAGACAGTATAACCACTTCCTGACCAGCGCCGTAAATAGGCGGCAGTCGGGTTTGAGCGGATCTACCGGGACATAGCCTGCACCTGCCGGTATAATTTTTTAGAGCTGGCGGTCGGCTATCCAGGGGTAACGACCGATCTGGCTCGGGAGCCGCTCAGTCGTTACCCCAGGGGGCGGGAGGGGACATCCCTTCCCTCCCGCCGCTCTTCCCCGGCCTCCCTTCCCACCGGGAGACCGGAGCGACGATCCGGCGTGTCCGCCAGCTGGAAGGAGACCTGACAGCAGCCAGAATCGGCTCCGATCGGGTCTCCTCCGGCAAATTCCGGAAGTGACGTCACAACGCCACTTCCGGTTTACTTTTTAAAGCGTCGCCTATGGAACTTTTTAAATACCGGACTTTGTCACCATTCCGCGAGTGCGCACAATTTTCAACCGTGCCATGTATGGTATCTCTTTACTCGCCGTAACATCCTCTTTCACAATATACAAACAAATTGGGCTAACTTTATTGTGGTCTTATTTTTTAACTCAAAAAAGTAAAATTTTTCCAAAAAAAAAGCGCTTCAAAGACCGCTGCGCAAATACCGTGTGACAAAACTATTGCAACAACCGCCATTTTATTCTCTAGGGTGTTTGAAAAAAAATATATATATAATGTTTGGGGGCTCTAAGCTATTTTCTAGCAAAAAAAAGGTTTTTAGCTTGTGACCACCAAATGTAAAAAAGTGGCCCGGTTGGTAAGTGGATAAGTCATTACAGGTTTATTTACACACAGATCAGTCTATTAATCTGTGTGCTTCTCCCTGCCTGCTCTCCTCTGGTAATTTGTAAACTGGCAGAAAAAAATCCAACCTAGGATCAGCCTGTATAGAAAGAGCAGTGGGCGGGCACAGGCAGGACATAGGTGGGAGTGGATGGGGTGATTGTGGGCAGAGCCTAATCAGGACTTGTGTGTAGAATGAATGGCTGAGATTTCCATGGATATAGGAGCCCCTCCCCCAGTGATGTCAGGACGTTTCTGCAGAGAGAGAGACCCAAATGGGGACAACATGTGTTCTGTTCAACACAGGCAATTCGAAAACCAGGAAGTAAAGTTGTCACCTCACTAAAGGAAGTGCACATGAGAGCTGGGGACAAGGCAGATATCTCACCATCCTTACTGCTTTTTGCAAAACAGTGACATGTTTAACAGACTGTATAGGTGCATAACATATTGATTTCTTCATTTTGACCATAGTTCTACTTTAACTTTAAAAGCCTTTCTGGTTTTATTTCATAAAAAAGATGTATATATAGCAGCAATTATGAATTCTCTCATTTTAAAAATTAGCAGTTCAGCCTTATGCACATGGGACGTTTTTAACACTGCTCTTGGGGGGGGGTCTGGGTTTTTTGTTTTGTTTCTCTGCCTCTAAATGCCCCATGTATGTAAGCCTGTGTGTCCATGCACACATATGCGTTTAGAGGAGTTTAGAAGCAGAGGCGTTTGGAGGCAGAGAAAAAAACCCACTACCAGCACGGCCAGTAGCAGATGCTTTTTGGCAAAGAAAAAAAACACTTGACTCGTGCAAATGCATGTAAATACGTGTTAACACTGGGCACATTTAGAGCCTGAGCATTAATGTATTTTAATGGCCATAGTAAATTATTAATCTGGCCAATGAAATGAACACCCAAGCGATTGACGCGCCTAAAAACGCATTACATGCATTTACAAGTGTCAAGGGCTTGTCTGCTAAAATCCGCTGCCAGGAGAAAAGGCGTTTGGAGAAATGGCCTTTGAGATCTACATACTTTATATTTCAATATATTGCTTATGAGTCATCATTTAGTAACTGTCCTAAATCACACAATTATAAAAACATTTCCATGATTGCCGACACACCCCATTCCACACTGTATGAAGATACAAACCCTCCAGCTGCTGTTGCATCACTGTAGATAGTTTGTTCTGAAACAACCCCTCTGGGACTCTGTTACACAAGGCTACAGTGATAATCACCTATCTATACAAAGCTGTTTTTTTCACACAGAAATCTGTGAAGTTGCACAGTGCAATATAGTGGGTGGTTGGGAACTTCTGAGCCTTCACTAAACTAAAATGATGACATTGTTATAAGCGTTGCTGCAGAGAGGACACTTCTAATAGTCCTGCCTCTCCTACAACCAACAAAAAAAAAACTTTAAAACCAGCAGAATGCAATGAATGTTCTGCACAGGGTTGGGGACCTGCAATATTTACAAATTCGATTGTCCCCAACTGTGCATGACTATGTCGGGTCACTGTGCCAGATTGCATTCTACTTGTTTAAGCGGTCAATTCACTAAGAAATAAATACAGCATACATTTCTGAGGTAAGATAACTCATGCAGTATTTATGTCAAAAGTAGTCAATGTACTAAAAAAACACACGTTAATAAATATTAATGTTTTGCGATATTTATGACTTTAGCGTTATTTTTGGTGTTTTTTTTTTTTCACAATTTGCTTTTTTACATGGTAACACTGCACCAGAGGAAGAAATAAATGCACACAAATACACACTCATTGACCACTTTATTAGGTACACCTGTTCAATTGCTTGGTAACACAAATTGTTTATCAGCCAATCACATGGCAGCAACTCAATGCATCTAGACGTGATGAAGACGACTTGCTGAAGTTCAAACCGAGCATCAGAATGGGGAGGAAAGAGGATTTAAGTGACTTTGAACGCGGCATGGTTGTTGGTGCCAGACGGGTTGGTCTGAGTATTTCAAAAACTGCTGATCTACTGAGATTTTCACGTACAACCATCTCTAGGGTTTACAGTGAATGGTCCGGAAAAGGGAAAATATCCAGTGAGTGGCAGTTGTGTGGATAAAAATGTCTTGTTGAGGTCAGAGGAGAATGGGCAGACTGGTTTGAGATGATAGTAAGGCAACAATAACTCAAATAACCACGGTATGCAGAATACCATCTCTGAACACACAAAACATTGAACCTAGAAGCAGATGGGCTACAGCAGCAGAAGACCACACCGGGTGCCACTACTGTCAGATAAGAACAGGAAACCGAGGCTACAATTCGCACAGGATCACCAAAATTGGACAATAGAAGACTGGAAAAATGTTGTCTGGCCTGATGAGTCTCGATTTCAGCTGCAACATTCAGACGGTAGGGTCAGAATTTGGCGTAAACAACATGAAAGCATGGATTCATCCTGCCTTGTATCAATAATTCAGGCTGGTGGTGGTGTAATGGTGTAGGGAATATTTTCTTGACACACTTTGGGCCCCTTAGTACCAATTGAGCATCGTTTTAACACTACGGCCTACCTGAGTATTGATGCTGACCGTGTCCATCCCTTTATGACTAGTGTCCCCATCTTCTGATGGCTCCTTCCAGCAGTATAATGCACCATGTCCCAAAGCTCAAATCATCTCACCACTGGTTTCTTGAACATGACAATGAGGTCACGGTAATCCAATGGCTTCCACAGTCACCGAATCTCATCCAATAGAGCACCACAGATTCACATCATGGATGTGCAGCCAACAAATCTGCAGCAACTGTGTGATGCTATCATCTCAATATGAACCAAAATACCCGGGGAACATTTCCAACACCTTGTTGAATCTATGTCATGAAGAATTAAAATGGTTGTCTACCCATCGATTTGATAGTGTCAAAAAGAGTTAATATTCCCGGCATGCCAGAAATGCTAGCGGTCTCCTTGATTGTGTTCTCAAGCAAACTAGCAAACCATCCAATGGGTGGTGTCATAATGGATCACATGTGCAGCATCATGGCAGTTGCAGATTAAACAGAGGCTAAGATGTCAGCTTCCTTAGCCGAAAACGATAGGAGAGTATACAACCACTTTAAAGCGGAGTTCCACCCACCTTTTTAACCCCTCACTATCTATTAGCAAATGGGTCATACATTAATAAATGGCACATCTTTTTTTTTTTTTTCAAGTACTTACGTTTTTATTTCAGCATCTTCAGTCCGCTCCTCCTCTCTCGAACGCGGCCCGCCGCATCACTTCCGGTCTGCAATGTCTCCTGGGATTGATATCCCAGAAGACAGTAGGCATTTCTCTTCCATAGCATCGCGTTACTTCACAACCGGAAGTGACGCGATGCGAGGCGGCGCCCGGCCGGTCGGCGCCATCTTTAAAAAGGGCCAGCCCATTGTTTACAGATGCTGGAGAGATTCTACAATGCACGTTGGTTTGGCATTATTGAGGAGGATTCGAGTTTCACAAGTAAAGAAGCAGATTGTCATAGCCTAGGGGGACAGCACAAGGGGACAATTATGAGGGTGCAGAATCAGG